>VYZM01015765.1:77656-120446 GCA_013398915.1 Dromas ardeola | reverse complement strand
ACTAGCTGTGGTAGAAATTTTGCTTTTTTGAAGTTACAGGCTTGAACAAACTCACTACTCCCATGCCCGAGTCCTGCCTAAATTCCTACCACTAAATTCCTGCCTCAATCTACCTAATTTTATAGTAAGACATACCCAATGTAAAATTTATTCTTATTTTTATTTTATAATAGTGCATAGCATCACTGGTAATGGAATAAAGCCTCATTGTATTAGTGTCTAGACAAACAGAAGAAAGGTAGGGTTTTCTATCTCCTAGGAAGATTATGCCTCTACATGTGTGCCCTTATATTGAACACTGTCTGAATTTCTGGTCTTCCCTAGTTTAAAAAAAAAGAACTGTTCAGCCTGGAAAAGGACAGTTAAAACAAGAGATAAATGTCTATAAAATCATCTAGGGTTACTAAACACAATGGTGATTACCTGTAAGGGCTGTGACAGACCAGCTATCTTGTGGAATTCCCAAATCACCAACTAATGTGGGGTATTGAAGAAAATACTGCTACAGCCTATCTGCTCTTCTCCGGGCATCTATTATCATCCATTCTCGTGTTGGAAACAGGAGAGTTGGCTAGATGGCCCTTGTTCTGACCTGCAGCAGCTTTCCTTTTATCTTATTTTCCATTTATATTATGCTATATCATCACATACTTACAGTGAAAAGCAACCCATTATGCATAGATGATCGAGAAATGTATGAGTAAATGTGTCATAGTCTACTGTTGATGTAGATATATGGGCAGACTGAGAAAGCTGTAGTTTCCAACCGTCCAGGAGATCATGAGAAAAAGGAATATCTGCTCTCCTGTCTGGTTCCCACATCCATATTGCAACTATATCCAGACAGTCCAGCATCTCACCTCAACTACAGCACTGAAAGGTTTCTTGTTCCTTTTTGATATTAGATTAATCTCACTGAAATTCAGTCATATTAATATGAAAATCAGACTAGCCTTTAAGAGGCACAATATCTCTCTGATAGTACTATGGTTACCCTAGGTTTCTCTTACAGATCCAGCGGAGAAATAACTTAGGAGGAAGGCATGTCTACAGTGACAGTTGTCCTCTCACCGTATTGTAGCTGACTGGGAAATATTTATGTGTGGGCTAGTGATAAACAGCTTTGGTTGACTGAATGTGTATATGCTGAAGAGCTCTGAAGTTTATGAAGTGTTTTAGCATAAGGATAATTACTTTATTTTCTTTTACAGGCTTGTTTTAAGCAGTATTAATTCAGAATGCATTCCATAGCAGAAAAAAAAAAAAAAGATAAGCCTTATTCAATTAG
Source organism: Dromas ardeola (assembly GCA_013398915.1). Taxonomy (NCBI): domain Eukaryota; kingdom Metazoa; phylum Chordata; class Aves; order Charadriiformes; family Dromadidae; genus Dromas; species Dromas ardeola. The sequence continues at coordinate 119,158 of VYZM01015765.1, read as the reverse complement.
ATTAAAAAGAAGCCTTGTTCTAACGCAAATCTTTTCAAGTTTATCTCCACAATGAGTGTGTGTAACTTTCTTTGTAGAGGACCTTAGCACTCAGCTGTTTTGCGTACTCAATACAATATATACCTATAAATGCATTATATCACAGGAAATCTTTAGAATAATGAACTGCTCTGGGTATTTGATTTATGATATTGGTATAGTTTGCTCTGGTACTAAGAGACTGTATTTTATTGAAATCAAGCCATGTGTTTCGAATAACCTTATTACGGTAACTAGGCTGTTTGTCATGGCACCTATCTAGCCGTGGAAATTTGTAATTGTCATAAGTCTTTTCCCACTGGTGGACTGAAGTCATTTAAATCAGAGAGTTTTGTCCCTTCTACAATCTAAAATTCTGCATTATGGAGGAAGAGAAAGATCAGGCAGTAGTGATTCTAATATCCTGTCAAAATTATGTATTTCCACAAGCAATTAATATATATTTTCCCAAAAATAATAATTAATTTGTCCCAGGACTTAGTAGAAACCCTTTTAAATTCATGCACAACAATGTTAGTGAGTTTCTTGTGGCTTGTTGGTTTGCAGAAATGTGAGGATTTTCCAGATATGACTGCATTTGTTCCATCTATTTGCAGTAATATTGCCTCATAGCATAACGAAGATAATTAATCACATGGGAAAAGTAAAGCCAAAAGGAAAAGTGTCTGTGTGTTTGCCTGCATGTTATCCTCTGAGGACGAGTTCAGTTGCATGTACATCAATATATCCATCCACGTACAGCAGAATAGTCATAAATACACAGCCAAGAATAATAATGTTCCAAGCAGGAAGGAAACATGAAATTCCAAGAGAAAGACTTTTTTTTACCCTAGACCTGTATCGATTTTTGGCACTGAGTAAATTTATTTATGGCCCTTTGGGCCATGCTACTCCTGCATTAGGATCTTGTGAAAGCCTTGCCATTTGTGGTGTGTTATCTTAGCATTTGATGTGGCTAATATGATATAAAAAGCCCTGTAATGATTTACTGCATTGGAAGATTCTGTCCACCCAAAATATGAGGCAAAGATAGCCAGCCAGACAAGACATGAATATGAAACTCTCCCTTTGTGCCTTCAACACTGTCCTATTTAAAAAGCTATTTTAACTTTGCCCATATTTGAAGAAAGTCTTTCTGAAATTCTTGTTATGGTCCAAATAAGGAGAAATCCCTAATGAGAGTATGTAATTTTTGGCAGAATCTTCTACTTTTATGTTATAGAAACCAGCTCAGGGGTTTGGATTTTTAGTTTGGTTTTTTTTTTTTTTTTTTAACTACTTCAGAGTTTTGAGAAGGAGCTAAGTGATTTAAGAGCAAAGGACAGAAATTTGAACTCTAAAAACCCCATGAAAAATCCCAGTCTAGATCTCATTTTATCTCTTATTCCTGCTCTGTAAGTATATTTGAATCAAAGAAGGGACTGCACAGGAGTACAAGAAAAAGTGTGAACCATACTGCTGATTGTCTAAACAACCGAGGCAAAATATTGTTTGAATCTGGCCAGGAAATAAGTATCAGCTTCTCTTTGAATTTTGAAGATAAATCTACCAGTCCAACCAAGTCTTCTCCTACCATTCTGATAATATTCCAGCCATAAAACTCTCAGAATTAGTCTGGTGGTACAGAATTTTTATTCTGGCATAAACCTTGGCAGAACTAGCTCTGGTACCATCAGACAATCCTTCCCCTGATCATACTGGAGGAAAAATGGCACATATGCAACATAAGCTCAGAACTGATTAGTTGCAAGTTAAATGCATGTGTCAGCTAGTGACATCTCTTAACCTGAAAAGTTGTCCAGCTGGCAGTACAAGCCCTATATATGAGCTAAATTTTATTGATGCTAATGACGTTCTTGAATGGGTACGGTTATGAATTATAAAATCCACAATGGTTATGATTTAACCAAAACTAGTAACACCATGGATATTCACCAGATATTCTACCTGTTCTGAAAAATATCTTGCTGCTGGAAAAGAAAATTCACACATCTGTGTATAAATGTATGAATGCATGCATGCATACATTTATAGAATTACAAAAATTAATATTTAGCATGGGAAAAGGAAATGGAACTACATAATGAATTACCAAGTGTTTTATAAAATGTACTGGAATATATATTGCATGTGAGAGAATTACAGCTAACAGTTTCGTTTAAATTAAAGCTGCTGGCTAACTACACTTCACTATTCTTATGTCTTAACAATTGTGTACCTAGCACTTTCCTGTTTGCTGTATTATTTGAATAAATGAAATCGACATTATGATTTTGAGGTGAAGTATAGCTACTGGCGTCAGGGTCTAGGTTGCCTCTATTAAAAGGGAGACTTTTACAGAATATCTGATGAAAGGTACAGGAATATTCAGTAAGGGGACAGGAAATAGTAGAGAATTGTTATGATGATCCCTCCCAGACGTACATTATTGTCTAATGTCAAGTCTGTGTAGTTGATTCACTCCAGTACTTACAGAATTATGCAATATGGAAGAAACCTCCAGAAATCATGCAGTCCAACCTCCTACTCAAAGCAGGCTCAGTTAAAAGATGTTGTTCATGGTCTTGTCCAGTTGAATTCTGAACATCTCCGAAGATGGAGATTTCACTTTTACCAAGTGTTGACTGCCATTTGGGGCACAGGGGGGAAATCCTAATATCTACTTAGAATTTCTCGCAACTTCTGTCTTTCGTTTCTCATGTTATCATTGTTTATCTCAGAGAAAGGTTTGTCTTTGCCTTTTCCACGCTCTTCCATTGTATAGTTGTAGACAGCACTGAGATCTCACCTGAACCTTGTCTTAAATTTGAACAAAGACAATTCTCTATGCCTTCCCTCGTATGTCCTAAGTTTCAGACCCCTGACCATCCTTATGGTCCTGTTGTAGTACTGTACACTATCTGCTTTTCAAGACTTTGTGTATCTTGTACGGCTTGGGAATATTTCCTAGCTGGATATGTGCCCTGGCACCATCATTATAAATCATGAAGACAAGACATGGGCATAACCTCATCTCTCCCTCCCTCTTTCTGCATTATAGAACCTGGATATACAGGTCAGGAGAAAATTACTGTGTTTTTCAGCAGGATGGTATTTCAGGTCTCATGATGCAGAGCCGCTGCACCACAACCTAGAAGTACTTGTCTCAATTACATTTTTAACATAGGCTATTTATTTTGTCAAGGCGACCTCTGAAGTTTAACTTTTCCTTCTATTAACTACACTAGTTGCATAATACTTATGCCCAAAGTACACATTTCATTTAAGAATGTAAAATTTTTTGTTGTCATCAACATTGTGGACATCCATGGTGTTTTTTCTTGACTGGTACTAAGAACTTGAAGGACTATTGATTAAGAACTTCAAGATTTACCCAAAGGATGATGCACTACAATTTACCCATGAATAGCTCATAATTCAGTACCTGATGAAACCACATTGAAGATTTTTGCACATCTCTGACTTAAAATACTTTGCTGTGGGTAGCACTCAGGTACTTTGCAGAACAGATACTAAACTGTCAGGTGTAATTTACATTTTGTCATTTTGCTCCATATCATGCTTATTCAGCTTAAAAAGATAGTCAAGCTGCATGGAAACCTTTTGAAAGCAAATTCTTCTGCCCTAGAAAAAAATATGAGCGGTATCATCTGTCAGGAGAGGCTTTAAAATGCTTTCTGGTGCTTTACAAAAATATGTCATTTTTCAGTGAAGGTTGTTTCTTTTTTAATAAAGAAAAGCTACTCCATTTCCCTCAGTAGAAGTAAACATAGAGCCAATATGCACAGCTCCTTAGGATGAGGAGAGAAATGAAATGTTTTCTAACATGACTATTCCAAGTACTATAATTATAAAAATTATATATATGTATTTATATATTTGAATCAGAATTGAAATACTAATCTGTGCTTATTAAAGCCTCCTACCTACTTTTGGCAAAGAATACATGATCATAGTTAGGGGCCCATAAGGATTACGTATCTTCTTGTATTTGCAAAAATGACATCTTCAGAGGATTCTCTTGGTCTTCATGCGCAAGCAGGTGACAGTAACTACTTCCTAGATTTAAGATTTCTATCAACAGGTATCTCACTTCAGCTCCATCCCAGATCCCATGGTAACACTGCTAGCTCTGGCAGCCTGAGGCAATAAAGACCAGTCCCATAATCTGCAAGCTTTAAGACATTTCTAACCATCTCTAAGACACTCCTCAGTTTTAAAAAAGCAAGGGCCATAGTTTGTTCTGATATTTCCGAAAAGCTTTTTACCACTTTCTTGATGAGAAAAAGCCACAGAACAATTCAGCTGTGTGAAATATGTACTGGTGAAAGGTAAAATCAGAGTAATTAATTGCTTCTTGGTGAGATTCAGCTGGATGCAAAAAGTGTGAGAAGTAAAGGGATTCCAAAAACTCTGCAGGATGATGTCTATAGCACTGCTTTTTTTGAATAGAATTCAAGACTTCTTAGGAGTCTATTGGGACTTTAAGGGAATACTGTAAATGTAGAGTGGAAATTTATACATAGGGTATCATTCAGTGTAGACATTTAAGTTACCAATTAAGATCACATCCAGGAGTATTTCCTGGGGCAACAGAGCACAGACTAAGGTTACTGATCTAAGAGTTTGGGATGTCAGAAGAACCAAAAGGTATACCTTCTGCTTCTGCCTGTGGCTAACATACACAGTCAACAATCACTACTTTCCCCTCTACCTGTGTTTTCTCTCTTAAAGAAACTGTATTTTCACCACTTTCTGGACAAAGACCAAGGTATCCTTGAGAGATGTGAAGACATGAGTCCTATCTGGATAGAGGATTGTTATGTGGTGACATAAGCCCTTCAGAGACAGGTGCTAAATCAAGAATATTGGAAACATGCCACAGGATATTCCTCAAAATTTTTAAAAATAAAAGATCTTTAAGAGAGGCCCTAATTACAAGGAAGCCTTTGGAGCAAATGAGGAATCTGTATGCATCACAGGCTGCTTTATAGGCTGAGCTTTTGTCAGTGAGAGTGTATGTGCATTCATGAATAGAAATTTTTACAGTTATATAACACACTGCATGGAAAAGGGCTGCTGTGGAAGGATTGTCTTTGTGTGTGTGTTCTGCCAAAAGTTATGTATGTGTGTATGTTTGTTTGTGCATGGGCTACTCCTATTCTCTTTCTCCCACATGCATAAAGCTTGAGTTTTGCCATCTGGGCATTTTTCCCAAAGAAGCAGGACCCATTGCCCACTAAGCATCCAGGAAATCATGAAAAGTTGGCACCGACTGAACCATAGCATTCCTTTTCCTCATGCAACTGCCAGTAAAGTCATTGGCAAGTTAACAAATATCTGAAGGTGTGCTTAAGATTCATAAAAATACAAATGACATTCAGATGAAGTAAATTAATCGATTTTGTTGGAAAAAATTCCAGGCATATTTTATATCATACAGCTATAAAAAAGAAATAATGGAGAGGAGGCCTCCTGATGTAATATGGAATGAAGCAGAAATTCCTTTGTAATCACATATGTGAATCTAATTGTCCGGGTCTTTGAAGAATTATCTCAATATCACTTCCTGTAAAAAAAAATATTTTGGCACCATTCTGTCAAATGGGAAACTGATCTGGGTCCAAGTTTATGATCATGCGCAGTTTGGATTACTGCTTTGTAGCAATGGATCATACTTTGTTTTCTTTAACCATAACTTTTTCCCTGGCATATTTGTTTTAAATTTCCTTATTTCCAGTTATGTGCTTAATAAGATCACTGAAGATGGGCAGCTCATACATGGGCAACCAGGGGAAGAAAACCCACAAGCTGGTAAACAAAAAATGCTGTGCCATGTGCCATAGATACAAAGCTAATTCTTCAAAATCCTACAATATTCAAATGCCTGCTTTAGGATCCTTGCAATAACATAAAAGCAGAATTTTTCAGGGCATGACTCTTATATAGTAAGATGTACATCACAGTGAAACCATCCAGAAAAAATCTTACCCTCAGACTAGAATACACAAAGGTATGTATATATTTGAAATTCCAAATTATGTCACTTGTCATATCTCTGTTTTTTTCCTAACACATAGAGGCTATGACAGAATACAGTTTTATACTTCCTCCAGGGGATATCAGGCATATGTTTTTAAATTACTTATGGCTATTCATTCCCCCCTGGTTTATTTTCTCTTCCAGTTTAAAACTTAGACTCTTGCTTCCAGAGGTGTGACCGTGTGTTTCTATCAGAAGGATGATTCTCATGTCCTATATAAATAACATGTAGTAACCTTGGGCCAAGGTCTTCCCACCATAAAACACATAACACACCTAATATCTCAACATAAAATACTTAGTTCTAAATTGGACACCTAGTTGCCCCAGGTTCTGTTCAATGGGGAGAGAGAGGCACATTCAGAGCATTATTCAGATCTCATACTCAGAAAACTGCCATTTGAAACTCCTGATTTCTCCCCATTAACAATGCAGACAGCCTACAGCAATCATGCTCTTAATTTAGTCACGTACATTAAAGCAGCTAAGTAGAAAGAATCTGGGCCATGCTCTCTATGCATGTAGCCCTGGAGTCACTGTCATTTGTACATGGTTCCCTACATACTTCATTAATGTTGTTCTATTCACCAGGGGACATTTGCAATTTCACCCTTTAAATTAGGAATCCATGTTAAAAAAGAGAGAGAGTATGAACATGGGACTTGTAAGCACACACATTCATAGCAAATAGCTCTAATATAAATAAAGAGCAAACATATCACTGTCTGATTACACTTGTGGGTACAACGAAAGAAAACTAATGTAACTATATTATGCTGTGCTCAAAGGATATTCACACTTGTATGGAACTTTTTTATCTTATTAGAGAATAACATATACCAGTATGCTAGCTAACATGAGTTCTAGATTTTTTACAGCTGATCAAATAAAAGTAAAAACCAAACCCCAGTATTTATATTTTATGTACTTGAGAGCTTCATTGTCTATGGAATAAAACATTTCCTATTGGTTTAAAACATAGATACGCCTTGGAGAGATGATGCAAGGTCAAAGTAGTACAAAATACAGGTTACATGCCTCTCTGTTTATCACAATATGTCATAACAGGAGTTGGTTATTAGTAATGCTTGTTTTGATTTTGTATTGCTTGATCTGTATGTCAATGAGACATATAAACCTATCATCAATGTGTTTATAAGGCTGTATAAATGCATGCAAAGAGAATACCTGCTGCTGCTTGTCTGTTGTATCTCCTAATGCGTCAATGGATTAATCAGTCAGTTCTGCATATAGCAACAGCCTTACTGAAATTATCCTTAGTGTCATTTTAGGGTAAGATGAAAAATCTCATCGGATCTATGAGAAATCAAGCCAAGCAGCATTTCTGATTGTCATGAAAGTGTGTGACTGTCACAGAAAATATCTTGATATTCTGTCATGGGTTCCTCCTGTGTGTAAACAATGCTTAGCTAAAATATTCCACAGGGGCTGACCTGTCTGTGTATGAGGTTTTTGTAGCGCTTCATTCAGTCACATACCATTTAAAAGATTTGTTTCTGGGTACTGCTTTGGATTTCAGCGTAAAGAATGGAAGTATCCATGTATTTAGGGGGTGACTTGTGCGGTATGTAGTGGTTTAGCCTCAGCTGCCAACAAATAACCACGTGGACGCTCTCTCAACCCCCCGCAGTCGTGGGGGAGAATTGGAAGAAAAAGGCGAAACAAGTGGGTTGAGACAAAGGCAGTTTAACAGAACAGCAAACGGAACAGGAAAAGAACAACAATAACACTGAGAGGAATATACAAACACGATTACTGTACCACCGCTCACCAACTGGACCCTAGACGGCCCAGCCCGCTCCCAAGCATCGACTTCTTCACCGGCAAGATCCCAACTAGACTGGCTGTGTCCCCTGCCAGAGCCTGGGGAAAATTAACCCCATCCCTGCTGGAACCAGGATATTATATCAGTAAGCAACTATTAAACCACTTTTTTTTTTTTAAATTCAATTGATGCAAAAACATATATAATAACATATCTCATACTCATCACCATATCTCAAAATTAATAGGGGTTTAACTATACAGATGAATATCTGAAATCCTCTTTTGGGAGACAGATGATTACAGATTCTCTTCTTGGTCAGTGTGTCCTGATTTAGTAGCCCCTTAAATTTATGTTAAACTAGTGAGGGTGTTTTCAATCCTGATCATAAAGAGAGAAAGTGAGAGATACAAGTCCTAAAAAACCCTTTGTGGACACAACTGACAACTGTGATAATTTGGTTTCCCTATACAGACATGCTCCTTCCCACCTCTCCCTCCACCCCAAGCACAATCACATCACAACTCCCTTTCATTCCCAAGTCCCTGCAATCCAGATTCCAGCTACCTTGAGTATAAAAATATTCTTGACTGATTTGTCTCCTCTTCCAACACCTGCAACTCAAATCCTTACACCCCAAGATCCTCACACTGCAGCTGTAGCTGTTGATGGACACTGTACCCTCATTGTCTCCTGTTCATCTTCTCAACCAGGTCCCTGTATCCAAAGCCAGTGATCCCTAAACCCCCTGCAGTCCATGTGTGTTTAACTCACCATTCCAACATCTTCACATAGATTAATTGAGGACACTGAGGTCTGTTCAGCAAACTTGAACTTCTTCAAGTGCCTTCACAACTTATTCCACACAAATTAACTTTGCTTATTACTGTGTACAGAGAAGAGATAGTCAGAGGAGGAGAACCTTACATAGCTGACAGCCACAATATGGGAACTATGAACTGCAGGCAAACTTTGGCCCCATTCACCTCCTGTCCCCCCACTCCTTTTCTTTGGCTCACAATAAATGTTACATTCTTCATGTGGTTGCCCAGCAGGGGAATGGAGAGACAAAGGTTGGTTGGAGTTCTTATACTGCCTTCCTCGCTTTCTCCCACTCAGAGACAGATTCCTGATCCTCTCCAAGTCTTCCATTTTCTCACACTATTTTTAGAATTGGTATGAACTGAGCATTGGACTACTCTAATATCTCTGCACTCTTAGGAAAGACATTTCACATACCTTTGTGTCTGTTTTCCTTCCTTGTGTTTTAGGCTGTTAGCCCTTTAGACAGATGATATCCTTTAGAAAGACTTGTTTTATTATATGTTTTTAAAACAATAGGGCTCTTGTCCCATACAACGTGTTAAGTGAAATACAAATAATAATTGATTCTATCGTCACAGTATTTTTGCATGATCTAATCACAGATGAGCAGGAAAAGGGCTGGTTGCTGCTTTCTCACTTTACTTTATTCTTAGGGCTTATATGAACATCAAAAAAAATTTCTTTGCTTTAACCAGGGTAATCAGGGTAAAAGATCCTTCAGAAGCTTTCAGCAAATTCACTTTCCTTCTTTTCTATGGATGCCTTGGTCCTTCACATCCTTTTGTTCACTACTAGAAAATAGTGAAGGTCAGCTTCTTATTTTATGGAAGACAAGAAAGGGAAGTGTCCCTTTTGTACTTACAAAAACACTTGCAGAGGTGAGTAGATAGTAGCAGCATTGGTGGCTACTGTAGGCTGGAAATTCCTAGGGAGACATATCAAGAGGACAAAGGCAGTAAAAGTGCTATCAGCAGCAGGTCCAAAAAGCAGCAGGTTTCCTATGCACCAGGGCTTACACTGATAGCTAGCTATCTAATGAAGCAGCTGAGAACACAATAGTTATTTTTTTGTCCTCCCAGGAATTTTCTACTTTCTAATTCTATTCAGGTATCAAGCTAAGATGAGGGAGAGTTTCGAGTGGCTGGATTGATGCAGGGTTGGAAAGGACATCAACAGAAAACAAAAAATATATTTCAACAGAGTACAAATTCTGATTTTGCTCACACTTACTGAATTTAATATATACACAGAGATAATTTTTGCTTCATTAAGTAGAACATTAAAGTCATAAAGTCATCTTGCCTTTATTTCTTAGGATCTGTTATCCTGAATGTTTTACTCAACATTCTCCACAGACAAGAAAAGCATTATTCCTTACAGAATGCTGGAAACTAATACTCATCTTATTGCTGGCTTCTGGTAAAAGTAATATGATGCTGTAGTATTTATTAATGAAGTGCCTATGTACCTACATGCTACAACTGTGAGTGTGTGTATGTGCCTGCACACATAGGAAGAAAAAAGCACATCTGAAAGTACATATGTTTGAATAATCTTGTAGGAACTGTAAAGCTGTATTTTTTTTGTCCAGTTTACTGCATGGAAATGGATAATTCCTGTGGCATTATCCATTTCCTGTACTATATGTACTGAATCAGAAGAGAATGCTGCTCATTCTTCTGAGCCAAAATGTATCAGAGCAACCTAATGTGTTCCATTCTCTTTAATATCTCGGTGGGCAACTGAGTTTTGTAGTTTCGCTTCCACCAAGATGCGCCAATACCTTGTATGAGACCCTCTCGGTGCATCTGGAGCAAGTCTGCACTATCATACAGATAAATGTTGCATGTTCAGTTTGACTGATTGCTGAAAGGGTGTATATGAATATATCATATCAGCTTTCCCAGGGGAAAACAGCAGAGAAGCAGAGGTGAATCCCGAGAAACACTTACCTATAACACCGCAGTGACAATGAAGAAGAAAAAAGGTATTTTGGTACCTTAATTCTGCATTCCTGTATAGCTCAAGCAAGTTTTTGAACAGCAAGGATAAAATGTCTGGAAGGGGGAATATAGCATCTGACTGCATTTAGGGCCTCTCTCCTTACAAAGGCAGAAATTTTGTAATCCGTTAAATCCAAACTCCAAAGTTTCATTTGACTGGGGGAAAATGTATCTAATTTGCTTGTAGGAAAGCTGCTGCATAGAAACCTTGTTATCTTAATAATCATTTCACCTTATTCTTTGCTTCCAGTGTTAAAAGGAAAGCAGTACTTTCCTTAACAAATGCTATTTGAGCTGACTGCATTTCCTGCCTGTATATGAACTCCTGATGTGGAAAAGAGCTACTGCAATACCTCCAGTTCAGATCACTGTATACTAATGCTACTGCACCACATGTATTAACCAAAGTCCCATCTATAAGGGAACACCATCCCAGACTGTATGTAGTCTAAAAATATAATTGTGATGGTACAGTGGCTCAAAGGGTCAGGTGTCCCTTAATTCTAAGAATCATAATGTCCATAACAATATTTGAAGCCATGCTAAATTACATCAGTTGATACTTCAGACTCTATTTAGATGAACAAAGTTTGCAGACAATACAGTTACAGAATAGGAAACTCCTAGACAAATACAAGCCATTTGAAATTTGTTTTAGTGTATTTTATCTCTCTTTAACACAGTCTTCTTGTCTGTCTCCCTCCCTCATTAATTTGTTTCCTTATCTTTTTAAGGGGTCTAGATGTCTTTGTTATTATCTTCCTCTTTTTTATTATTAGTTTTCCTCTTTTCCTAGCACAATTGATCTCCACTACGTTCAAGATGTGGCCGAGCCAGCCACTCTAAATACGCAGAGCAAGGCGTGATGGTTTCCCTAGCAATAGGAAATGCTTTAAACCTCAGAGTGTAAACATTCACTCACACACACAATACATTTTCCTTCAGTTTAGTGGCTGGCATGTACTGTTGCCTCCCGCAGGGAATCAGGCATTTGTTTCTGCAGTGAATTGCTCAGAAAAAATGAAGTAAGATGAGTAAAATTGTCCACATAGTCTGTAAGTATGCGGGCAAATTCAGTGCTTTTCAGATTATTTGGGGCCAACTCAGAATATTGTCATTCCTCAGAAACAGCCCTCTCTCAGCTCTGCCATGGAAGCCATAGACAGCAGCAGGTTATACCACATCCCGGGAACAAGCCCGATCTCCCTGGGCCCCAGCTCATGAGTCTCAAGCCAACGCCAGCTGCATTTCATTAGAGAAATAAACAGGAGGTGAATGTGTAATACCGCGCGGCTATGGTAATGGGTGATGTCTGCGCCCACTGCTGCCCAAAGAAAATACCTTGCAGATTCCTTTCTCTCCTCAGGGCGCCTCCCAGCAGGAGGTCTGGAAGGCCAGGAGAGGCCACGCTGTGGCAGCCATTTGCTCTCAGCCAGCTCTGGACTGCGAGGTGTGAGGTGCAGGTTCTCGGTGTGCGCTGCTGCTCCATGCTCTGCCCCACCCTGTGGTGGGAGCTGCGGTGGTCATCCACCAGCACAGAGACGGTGTCTGCCGTCTGCTGTCCTCTCCAGGAAGGGACAGGCGGGCAGGGCTGTGGGCACGGTCAGTGCTGCAGTGGGGCGGCCCCTCTGCACAGAGCAGTGTGGGGCTGCTCCAAGATGGCGGGTCTGCAGTTTCCACAGCTGCATGGCACCAGCTGGGGCTGCCCAGGCCCAGGGCTGCAGAGCAGGCTGGGTGTCTCCCGCAGGAGCTGCTCGGGCTGAGGCTCTGAGTCACAGGAGAAGGCGAGAAGGGTGAGCAACAGCAGGGAAAATAAAGGGGAGAGTGAGAGGGTCTTTGAGGAAATTCTGCAGGAAAACCTGAGCCACACAAAGCAAGGGAGGAGGGACACTGCGGGGCATGGTCACACAGGCAGTGGAGGGGGGCTGCCATGGTGGGGAAGGCTGGAAGGTGGTGACTCCTGGCAGTAGGAGGAAGGTGCCTGATCCACCTTCAAATCCACTGCTGTGGGACAGGCTCAGTGCCAGGCACTGGAGGGAACAAGCAAGACCTGTCAGAGCCAGCTGGTGAACCTAATATCCACACACAGTGGAAAAGGTGAATGAAAATTTTAGGAGACTCCCTTCTTGCAGGGAACTGCGTACGCAATCTGCTGACCTGACCTGGTGTCTTGGGAGGTGTGTTGCTCACTGGGGTCCAGAAACCCAGGTGTTGCAGGTTTGTCAGGCCCTCAGACTGTTACCCCTTGCTTCTCTTCTGCATGGACACCAGCAATACTGGGTAACCCAGATCACGTTAAGAGGGACCCCTGAACACATGGGGTGAGGGTGGAAGGCAGGGGAGCCAAGGTGGTGTCTCCCCAGTCCTTCCAGCAAGGGGACAAAGTACAAGCAGAAGTGGACTTACCCAACAGGCCAATACCTGGCTGCATGGCTGGTGTTGGGGGTTTCTTTGACAATAGGACCCTTTTCAAGGAGTGACAGCTACTGAACAGGGATGTGATGCACATGACCAAAAGTGGAACAACAGTGTCTTTGCAAACAGGCTTGTTACCTTGTGAGGAAAGCTTTAAATGATGATATCCCAGAGTAGGATCACCATATCCTGAAAAGAAGCAAAGACATAAGCGATAAAGAAGGTATGTCCTGGAGAGAGCATGATAGAGAGTGTCTCACACCTTCCTTGCCAAAACAGCTTGATTTGGGGCTCATCTCAAGTGTCTATACACAAATGTGCGTAGCATGGGGAACAAGCAAGAGGAATTAGAAGTCCATGAATTGTTACAGAGCTATGACTTTCGGAAACATGGTGGGATAGCTCTCCTGGTTGGAAGGTTGCACTGGATATCCAGGCTTTTCAGGCAAGATAGGATGGGAAGGCAAGGAGGAGGGACTGTGCACTATGTAACTCCGGGGGGGTCACTCAAATACATGGAGCTTTGCCCACGGGCATGAGAGGTAGCAATGGAGAGCTTGTGGGCAAGGGCCAGAGGACAGACCAGCACAGATGATGTTGCAGTAGTAGTCTACATACATCCTGCTCAAGAACAGGAGGCAGAAGAAGCAAGATTTCTGGAATGTACTGAAGACAGTTTCATGTTGCAGGTGAAGGAAAAACCAACTAGGGAAGGACAGTCTATTCAGAAACAAGAAAGAACTTCTGGATGATGGCTGATGTTGGTCAAGGGCTGCCTTATCTCCAATGGCAATGAGACTGTGGAGTTTAAGATCCAGAGAGGAACAAGCAAGATAAACAGCAGAATTAACACCCTGGGCTTCAGAAGAGCATTTTTTTTTCCTGTTCAGGAACCTGCTAGGCAAGGTCCTGTGAGAAACTGCCCTGGAATGCAAAGGGACCCAGGAAATCTGTCTAATCTTCAAGGACATAGTTGAACATGACTTGATTGGGTATGGTCCTGAGCAACCTGATCTAATTAGACCTGTTTTAAGTAGGTGGCAGGGTGACATCTGAAAGTCCCTTCCAACCTCAATTATGATTCTGTCATTCTGTGAGACATGGCAAGCTACACAATGGCTCCAAATTTGCCACCAAGACTCACAGCTTGCAATGTACTTTATCTGATTTGAAAACATTTTCTAGAAGATGAGAGTAAGAACAGTCTGAAGGACTGGAACCCCGTAGTCTCAGCTTCCATACAACCAGTTTAGCTGTACTTGTTAACTATTGCCAACAGGCAACCACAAAAAGTTGTCTTTTATCACATTGCCAAAAGCATTCTTGCATTTCAGTAAGCCCATCCAGGAGGAGGAAGGCAGTGAATGATATGCCATTTATCACTAGAATAGTGTTATACCTTCTGGAATCACGTAAATGGCAACCTTGTAGAAGTGGCTTGCTTCAGACTTACATAAATAATAGTTAGAATTTTCCAGAACACTGTCAATTTAATAAAAAAATATTGTAGCATAGATTCACCCCACACAATCTTTTGCATTTGAGATACCCAAGTTATAAGCATAATCATCAAAAACTTTCTTAATGCAGAAAGACAGATTAAGATTGGAATGACCCTATGGATTTGCCAGTCTCTTTCTGTTATACATAAAGGAGCCTATGGTGACTAACCTCTCCTAGTTTATATACAGAAATTAAATGTGTCTCAGTAGATCACATCATTGTTGCTCTCTGATCTTTCTCCCCTGGGGGAAGGACTTCCACAAGCAGACACTAACCTTGCATTTAAGGGACATGTATTGTTAATTTATAGTTCTTCCTCTAAACTCTTTTCTCTGGGCTGGTGCATGATCACTCCTGTCCAGCTGCATAGTGGTATTTTTTGTGGGTCTTAAAATAGACATATCCTCTCACACATGGAGGAAAACATGCTAAGAACATGCTCAACTTAATCAAAAGAATGCAAGAAGCATCATTTCTCTTTCAGTTAATAGATCTGAAGTTAGATCATATATTTCAGAACATTCTAAAGGAGAGATTATTTTTTCCATGGAAGCTGATCTATTTTGCATGTAAAGTAACTATCCAGTAGTTCATCAAGTGAGCCTAATCTTCTTTAGATTCCACTAACAAGTACTGATACTAGGAACAGGCTGATAAAATTTGAGCCCTTTCAGGTAGGTATGAGAATTGAAACTAGGTCTCTCTCTGATTTCTTACCTGTAAATTATTTGTTTCTTCATTTCTCTTTCCTTCCCCCTTTCTTGAAAGAACTGATTCCTCATTTTTATTTTTGAGTGAAAGCATTAGTTGCTTATCTCCTGCAGATTACACAGCATTATCAATCTTAAACAAAGCTGATGCTATCTGCCAGATAAGATTTACACATTTACAAGGATTTAAGCCATGCATCTCTCCTAGGTGCATTCTGTTAGCTATTAGTATGGGCCTCTGATTAGCATTTTGTCTTTTGTGAACCGCAGCATTCAGTACTTGTCTATCTCTGTGTTTTGCTTGGAGTCCTGATATGTTAACTCTGCCTTGTGGTAATCTCTTTTTTTTTTGTTCAGAGAAGTTGAATCCTGAGCCTGTTTTACTGAAGGTTTCCAGGTGCTGTGTAGATGCCCAGCATGTCCCAGCAGCTTCAATACAACTTTTCCAGCCACAAAGACTTTAAGGATTATATTTTACATCTATGTGTGCATGAGGAATGTGGCTACATAAATACTCCAAGATGAGGCAGGATAAGGTGTAAGTTTAGAGTTCATCAGCACCTTACAAGCACTACACTTAGAAGCATGCTACCATCCAAGTAGCTTACCTTTTAGGGAAGGTAGGATGTTACCGAGTATCTGTGCATCCCATCTATCACAATGACAGATTTTATACAGGATTCTAAATCATCTAATCTACAACTCTAAACAAAGCCACTGTTTTATAGTCCGCTCTTAGAAGCAGTTTCCTAGAAAGCTAGAGCTTTCAAGTAATCCAAGCTCCTCCTACAAGTCATGATGTGTTTTGTTGTATCATGAGTCTTTCTAGTTCAGATTGCTTTCTAAATCTGTTTTGCTCATGAGTCTCCCTATTCCTGGCAAAAAGACTCTTCTCTGACACTTATATGTATTTCTCTGGGGCTTCCCCTGTTTCTCTGCATGTTACTGCCCATTATTGAGTTGCTGTCTTTCTTTTTGTCTTTGTCTGTTTGATAAAATTCTGGTGTTCCAAATTCCTTGCTGGCAGGCAAGAAAAGCAAAAAGCAAACTGGTTCACCCAGATGCCAAGAACAGTAGCTGAACATTATATGGTATTTGCATTTCTATTATCTGTAGTCTTATGGCATATGAAAATATGGATATACCTGTATGTTTCACAGTGCAGGAAATTTCAGAGTAGCAGTTTCATAGTTTAAGTATTATTTTGAGATATTTTCCTGATCATAGAACCGTAAAGAAAAGAACTGGAAGGACCTTCAGATAAAAATTATTCTTGCTTCCACTCCAAGTCAGGCAGTACACAGAGTCAAGACCTTTTATGCTCCTCATACCGCCTTGCCAGCGAGTAGGTTGGGGGTGTACAAAAAGCTTGGAGGGGACACAGCTAGGACAGCTGATTCCAACTGACCAGAGGGATACTGCACACCATATGACCATTCCATACCATGCCCAGCAATAAAAAGCTGGGGGAAGAAGGAAGGGGAGACGTTTGGAGTTATGGCTTTTGTCTTCCCAAGTAACAGTCACACACGATGGAGCCCTGCTTTCTTGGAGATAGTTGAACACTTGCCTGCTGATGGGAATCAGTAAATGAATGATTTTGCTTTGCTTGTGTGGGCAGCTTTTGCTTTCCCTATTAAACTATATTTATCTCAACCCACGATTTTTCTCACTTTTACTCTTTCGATTCTCTCCTCCATCCCACTGGGGGAGGGTGAGCAAGCAGCTGTGTGGTGCTTAGTTAACTGACTGTGGTTAAACCACAATACTCAACTATCAGCTGTATCAGAAGGCCATTTCTAACAGTGTCTAGGTCGAGGAACTCTGGCTACCTATTTGAACAGGTAAACATAGAGCTTCTGGGGTATGCTTATTGTTAAGCACATAATTAGTTTTTCATTACATAAAATAATTAAATGAACAATTATTACCAAAAATGATAAAATCTTTTGTCTCTGCTGCTAACGATTCCATAAGTTTATCTCAATTTTTGGGAGAATGTGTGAGAAGCAGCTTTCGATTTGCACATTTTATTAGAGTTCTTGCAATAACTTTCATGTAGATGTTGGGGTCACTAATCTAATGAGTACACATATTTGTGTCTTTATTTTTTCAAGTCACATATCATAATTTTTTTGCCCAAAGGTAGGATTATTATCATCTCTGCTATGAACATGATACTTAAGCTATTCTGACGTAAGTGGGATCCCTACAAGATGAGGAATCAGAAGCTAGGGTCACAAGAAATGTTCTCCAGTTGTTTTATGTTAAACTTTCAGAATATTGTACACCAGAGATTGATAGCTTTGAAGGTCATTAAAACTCTTTCCTTCTGTAAACTGTATTTTCTATGAACAGTGAAACAGAATTCTGGAAACACTCCGAGATTTCTAAAAGTACAGAAACAGAGATGGGTCAGATGACCCTAGATGGGTCAGGTGGGTCACCTGGCAAAAAGACAGTTAGTTATACAGTAGTATACTTCGATTTTTCTTTAGCTATGTTGACTCTGGACATCTATGAAACATGGTATTTAAATTTAAAGAAACATTCATAACTTTTTGAAGTGTTTGAATTAGGGAGAAGCTGTAAGAATAACTCACAATACATACTGATCAAAAATGAGTCTAGGAGTCAAGAAATTTTGTATTGCTGATTTTGCTGTTTTCCTCAAAACACTAAGTAGGATGCACATTTTTTAATAACAGAATTTTATGCTTTGACTAAATATCAAAGCTTTCAGATGTCTGTATCATAATAATTACTGTAAATAATTCAGTTAGACCCTAAGGTAAAAATCAGGAGTATAAACACTTAGAAGTAGTCACATGAAGATTCAGGAGTCCTGAAATCTGTTAAATCTCTTTGCCCCTCTGTGAAAAGTGCCAGTATTATATTGGTCTGATCCCATGGTATATATCCCAGTCCATTGCAGCAATACATATCTAATGATATATTCCTGTTTAATCAATCAATTAATAGTCATGTGACAGTCTGTGTAATCCTATCAGGTAATGTTACTGAAAACTGAACAGGCTGCCTCTCAAATACAGTGCTGCTGGTTGCTTTCAATACTACTGCTAGTTTGTTCCAAACATATGTTTTAAAACCTTCCATTCTTCTTGTGCTAATAACGTCTTCCATGCTTTCCCAGCACAGTGTTTCCACTGCAAGATATTAGATGAACACATATACAGATAGAGGAGTAGTCATCATTTACAGTGCCCATGGTAGGCTGCGGTCCATCTACCTCTGTCTTGTATATATCTTCACATACAACCTATTTCCTATTAAATTACCAGGTTCTGGGAAAATATGGACAATATATAGCTAAGCAAATAACTAAGGGTGAGTAATTTCACAAAGTTGGTATACTTTTTAACTGCTGCAAGTACTATCTAACTGTTTTTTACCTTAACTTAAAATTATTCTGAGATAACTGTGGATATAAATATGTTGAATAGTTTCAGTCTGCCATATTTACCTGACTTTCATGAGATCCGAAATTTTAGACAGTCCGTAATGCTCTTCTCAGCCACAATTATGATCAGGTAAATATTGTGAATAACTGGGTATGTCTGTACTTTTCAGGAGTATGTTGCTTAAAATTCTTGGATTCAGAAGTAAGCCTTCCTGCCAATAATCTGCAGACAGTGAACCCAAAAAGGAGTCAGAACAGTTCATGAAAATTCATTAAAAATTTAAACAAACATTCACAGATTGATTTTTTTATGTAATATGTAAAACTTCTCTAATTATTAACACTTCATAAATTTGGGAATTGAAAGCAGCAAAATGGATGCTAAGAGGTAGCAACCCGAGAATGGGTGTTATGGCAAAAGACAGCTAGGACACAAAAAATTGATGGTGGAGCTAATGTTGTGAATTGTCATTTTGTGTGGGTGCAGGTGAATAGCGCATGGAAGAGTGAAGAAAGCTGCATTTCCTGCAAAAAGGGAGATTTGAGTCTCTGTTCTTTCCTGGGGGAAAAATGGGCTCTGAGTTACCATGACTCTATCCTTGGTTGTAAAATAATTCTGATAATGCACTTACTGCAGTAACTAGTGGATATTTATTGCAAGAAGTTACCAAAGCATTATATTTACCTATATATGTAGATACATATGTCTTTGAATGGTTCATTATTTTTGTAAAGTAAATGACTCAGTGACCTTGGAACAAAGACGTATATGTGATGAGGTTGTGCTAATAAAACATTAGTTATACTATCAGGAAACCACAGCCTGTAGTTGAAGAAAAGCAGAGGATTGCAACAGAGACTCCCCCAAAAGTTCAAGTACAGGATAATTGCAGAGGCCTGGAAAGTGCAAGCATTGAACAATACTAGAGGCGCCAGGTCTATTAACACTGATCACAAATGGTTATTTCCTGGTCATTAATGAAATGCAACCTTGGGAGCTGGGTGAAACTTGTTTCAGAGAAAAAAAAGAGAACAAAGAACAAGTATTACACATATGTGAACCTTACGTTACATAGTATATTTAGATATACCATCAAACTGTGAACTAGTGGGAAAACAGCAAATAAGCACAGTGTTAGCAAATGTATAAAAATGCCCTAGGCAGACCCAGAGTCAAGAGAAAGCATCAGCATCAGCTTTAATGCTTCTCCCACAGAAGAACTTGAGGTGCCGACAACTCACTGTAACCCCATGCTTCTGCTTCTCTTCAAAGAAGATTGGTACCCCAATTTTAGGATCCAAGGGGCAGCAAAAGGGCAGAGATAATGCCAGAGAAAGATGTAGATACTAAAAAGTTTGTGTATATGTTTTAACTCGATCATTATTTGCAATGAACTGTAATAGTTGTATAATCACAGAATAATTTAGTTTGGAAAAGGATGTCTGGAGGCTGTCTAGTCAAATTACCTAAGTCAGAGCAGGACCATGCAGATGATACTGCTTTGGGCCTTCTCTAGTTTTGAGCATCTCCAGGGGTGGAGAATTCACGTCATCTCTAGTCAACCTGTTCCAAGGTCTTACCACACAAGGTGATACATTTTCTACTAACATACAAGCAGAATTGCCATGTTGGAAATTGTGCCTGTTGCCCATCATGCTATCACTGTACACATTATCTAAATCAGCTTGTGGTGGATGTCTGACGTTCTATACAGTTAAGGGGGAAGTCGAGAGAAAACAACTTTGCCTCAGCTGAACCAATGATTAGGGTGCAGTCATGCTTCAGAAATCCGAATGCATCACTTTCAATTTCCCAAAGCCCCGTCCTATTCATGCTCCAGGGCAAGGCATCTTCTCATCACTGCGTGCCCAGGAGTCTATTTAAGTAATACAAATGAGCCCAGTGGTGATAAATAGCTTATCTTTTATCCATTGCTATAATATTTTTTCATCACCACCTGACTGAATTTTCCATTATACAGTAATGATGGGAAGAGCTGCAAAGATTTGGGTTTCATGTACTGCTTTCCACCCGAATCATCACATTTTTGGAATCAACAATATTTTGAATTGCAGATCTCGAGAAGAGGTTTTGGGTTTTTTTTTATTTAGAAGGTGCATAAGGCATCCTACTCTAGCTCTTGGACAGACATGTAAACTGTACCGTACTGTTTATGGCTAAAACAAATGCCCAAAAATATAAAATGGTTGACTAAATTTTTGAGAATTTACAGAAAAACAGGGAATTGGATTCCATTTCAAATGAATGCCTTTGTTAAATCCTTACATGTTTCACAACAGTCAATAGAAACCAAGTATTTTTAGGGAAATCATGCAAATATTTCAAATTACTTCTGTAAGGACACAATGTCTACGTTTTTTGCAGCTCAGAGAGTGCCTTCAAGTGACAACAGATTTGACTTCTGGAAGAATATGGAGCCTCAAGATACTATTTTCTCTCCTGAAGCTTCTTTGGTATTTTTGACCAAAGAGATTGAAAAAGTTGTTTTGCATACAGTGACCTCTTTGATCATTCCAAGTGAATTACATGAAAGAGTGCTTTTTAAAACAAACTGAAGGCATGCACACACAATTCACAAACATCTCTTACTGATTTTTTTGTCTAATTAATTCAGGACATAGTAACATTTTCATGGATACAGAAGTATTTTTTATCTGCATGTCTGAAAGCACTCTAACATACCTTAATTTATTTAATTCTAAATTCCATTTCACAGATAGGTAAAAGGAGAAACAGGGCAAAATGTCTGGCTAGTGATCCCACCATTGGTCTTAAATGGCGCAGAGTGAGGTGTTGTTTTTCCAATCCACAGACAGCAAAAGATATCTGAGATCATCATCTGTGATCATGTAAAAGCGTGTATTTGCCTGGACATCAGGGAACCAGAGGTTCAACAGTAACTGTCAAATGGGAAAAATCCCAAAGTTTCCACTTTTTTCAAGAACACAACTCACGTCTTCCATGCATAAAGCACACCTCTCCTGAAGGTTCTGAAACTTCCTTACTTTCCTGGTTCGTATTTGGAGTGAACAGGAGAAACGATACAAGGAATACTACAGGAAACCTCAACCTCTTTTTTTCAATACTAGAGAAATGCAGAAAGGCTGGAACTTATATTTTAAAAGGTAATTCTAATTCAAGCTCATCTGAAGTGAACTGCCTTCCTGAACACAGCACCTCAAAAAAAGTTCTTAAAAATTAACTGAACCATGAATGAGTGAATGAATAAATAAATAATCTTCCCCGGTAACAATAAAACCAAATATAGGTAAGCCGGGTACTGAGAGTACAGCTGTGATACAAGGAGGCTTTTTATTTCTCTTGCTTTAATACTTCGAGCATAATACGGCTGTAAACCAGCAGGCAGTCATAAACACCAATAGAAAGAGTTTAAATCAATATGAAAGAAAAAGGTTTCCAACTGCAGCCTTTGTGGTCTTAAAAACAGCACTAAGAGGCAGAAGAAACCCATTGCACTCACCATACAATTTTATGAGTGTCATGGAAGTTAAGAGTCTCATTGGCCACATCAGCAAGTAAATCCTCTATACATTTGTGCCAAAACCAGCAAGAACATTTGTAAATTACAGGAAGGGATCTGGGCATGGTCTTCAGCTTTTCATCAATGAAGAGCACTTCTGTTGTTTAGGCACTGTGCGTGGCAGAATTTCCCTTTGTTCGTTTACATAAAACTAACTCTGCAGAAGTTTGTGATGTGCATAGTTGAAATCAACCTCAGATAGCTCAGATGTACCTCCTAGATGATATTTCCAACAGGAGAATTTTTAAGTTGTGTCTTGCCGTCTCTCCCCACTTCCTCCAGTCAATGGCAATGCAATTCTTTAACCCTGGCCTCCTAAGATAGAGCTGTTTTTCTTTTTTTTTAAACTTCCAGTGAATACGTGATGTCATGGCTATCTAGCAGATGAGCTGCAGCTAATATAAAAGTAATCACAAATCACTAGCTGGGTTGTACAAGTTCCATTCTTCCTCTTTCCAACCTAATTATTCCAAAATTTTAATAAAGTATAAGTCAGTTGTATTTTTATGGAAGAAAGAAGAGGGGTTTTTTGCTTGTGGGAAAATCCAAAGGAGCTGTTCTCCTGTGTTTTACGGTACTGAAAAACACAGCTGAAAAATATATTAAGGAAATTCCATGTACATGTGCTCATTTTGGTAACTATTCCAACAATGTTTAGTTTCAGAAACAAAACTGGTCTGAATGTTCAGCCCTTCACACCTCTACCATAACGAATTTACTTCTGTAGACATGATAACATATTTTTTAACTGCCTGTATGTCAAATTTTGAATCAATTAATTTTTGTGATTTACCAGGTCTCAAATTTGATAAAGTTAGGAGATGGGTGCTGTTCACGATATTACTCTTTGATTGATCTTTCATCATTTTACTGTTCTTCCTAGAAAGGGTTAGTGATAATGCTGATGGTCTTTAGTCCAAAGGAGGTTTCCAGGATTACTGCTGAATTGCCTGGGTTACTTGGATTGTTAAGAGTTCTGCTACTTAACTGCAAGAAGATGTATTTCAAACCTGTAAACTAATGAAAACTCCTTTATTGACTGTCAGGAGATATACTTGAAGAGGCATAAATTACAGCAGTTTTAGGAATCATAATTTGGGCATGGTATATGGGAACAAAGTTGGAAAATAAAATCTTGCTGTACCTAATGCAGACAAAGATAGACAAAGGTGGATAACTATATAGTCAGCGTTCATTCCCAGGTATTACATATAATGTTTTTTTTTTGTCTGTTGTTGGAAACAGGTTTGAACAGGTTGGAAACAGGTCCATTAACAAATTACCTGAAAAATATGAAGCCTGTAAATGTATAAGGATAAAGGATCTGAAACTGTTTTTATTAGTATTGCTAAACCTTCACACAGAAAGATTTAGAAATGCTTTTGATAAATATTTGTATGAAAATAAGCTACTTTTGGTCTTCTATGTTTTCACCACTGTTGCTCAACACTTGTTTACTGGTGAACAATTCAATAGTAATAGTCTTTTCTGAAAGGTGTCGTTTTTTGGATCTTTCTCTGACACCTATAATCAAGGTGGTCAAGGTGGATGGAGGAAAGGAGTAGCTGGGGCAGAACTGCGCAGCTGTTGTTGAGACAGGCTCACATGCACAGAGCTATTTGCAGGGTCCATAGATAATGATGTACACTGGCTGTAATGGTAAACATTATTTTTTTTGGAAAAAAAAGGAGTGCAGTTTAAAAAACGTCAATAAATCATTGAAAACTACAGAAATCCATTTAAATGACAAATGTCCTAAACTGTCACACTCTATGTAAAGAAAAAACGTCATATTTTAACATGAATGATCAGCCTGGTAATTTAAATCGTTTATTGTGTTCAGGTTCTTAACACCTGCAAGCAAATTGTTCTGTAATTTAGCACTAATGATGATTTGATGCTGTAAGTGTGTTAATACTATGTAAATGCAACTGCAAAGTGTTTTTATTTTAAGTGCACAGACTCATAATACTGCTCTGTCACAAAGTGAACTTTCATGCATTTTGTAAAGCTCGTTAAGTAAAAAAACAGAAACAACATGCTCTGTTGATAGAGCTAAACCCTTTAGTTTGGAAATATAATACTTTGAAAGACAATTTGAGGCTTCTGAAGTTAAAAGTTGTTTTTAACTTTGAAGGTACCGAATATATTGCACACCTGCACCACATTATTTTACAATGCATTATTGTCCTTATTCTCATCATATCAGAGTGCGTGAATGAGAGTGTGTGTGTGTGTTTATATGGCTTTATATTTAGCACAAAGATAAAATATTCACAGCAAGGTATCCACCTGAAGACAGCAAATGTTACTGTATGATACTGAAAGCACATACAAGATCATCTTGGTAATTTTTTTTTGTCATAAAGGCCTTATGTGACAAAGTTTGTCTTATATACATCTTAATAGACATGATCGTATCTTCTGTTTTTATATATTTGTAAATTGTTTGACCCCTCTACTACATTTTATTTTAAAGTAAAGGAACATTGTTGAACTACTAAAAGTGATAATGAAATTTACTTGATCAGGCAAGTTATGTAAAACTATCTGTGCTCTTTATTATAAATTTTAGCTATAAGAATGAGAAGAAGAGGAAGCTTCCTTACCAGTAATTCTATGTCTCTAAAAGAACAGCCTCTTCTACTCCAGACAGAATTATGGCAAGTTTAAGGCTGTGACAGAAAAATTCAAAGGAAACAAAGCACATAAATCCCCGAAGAGAAAAATTTTTGCATGTAAAATGGCTTTCATTTAATCATATTGTATGCCAGAAAGGTTATCTGTTATTAGTTGACATCAATGCATCTTCAAGGAGCACTTGAAAACATTGTTTTATTTGAGAGCAAATTAAAAAATTAGTTTAGTTTCTGAACCTCTGAACTTACAATAAATTATAAGAATGGTCTGAGCAATTTATTTGGTGAGATGATCTTTTAAAATTACGTTTTCAACATTTTCTTCCATGGGATTTCTCATCCGCTATAGCTTAACCTCAGGGTTAGCAAAAGGTTGTTTCCGCAGACACTCGAACATACAAAACTTTATTCAGCCTGTGCGTCCCTTTAGCAAACAACGGTCAGATGGAATCCTCAGGAAAACAGGGACGTTTTCAATAGCTAAAAGTCTCTATTTCCTAACTGGTAAAGATGGGATAACAGCAGTTGCTGTCTTGGTGAAGTGCTTTTTAGGCCTTTGAATTTGAAGGGCTGTATAAGATCACAATCTTTTATCATTTAATTTCAGATCCTGGCCAGAATAAAGAATTCATGGCAGGTGAAAATCGAAAACAGTGGCTGAAAGCAATGAAGTTACCACAGAAACCTTCAAAGTGCAAAAATGTTCGGATCCCGTTCACTATGATTTTCAGAGTAATTGCAAGTCATTTTTTATCCTATCTAAACCAATTTGCTCATCTTTAGTTACTACTATTGCTCTTAACTGCATATATTTTTTGTTCCTCTTTCTTTTGCTCTGTCAGTACCATATTATACTTAATGACTCATACCTTGTATTTTCTTTTAATTTATTCACTGCGTAGGACACTTTAGGACTATGCTGGAAAAGAAGTGCCATCCAAATGAATAAATGATGTTAATTTTAAAATATAGTAATTTAAAGAAACAATAGGAATGTGATTGCTAAAAAGAGGAAATGTTGCATTTATTATTTTTAGTCTTGTAAACACATGCAATTTAAGCTTAACACATAACCATTATAACAGGATTTGAATTTTAAATTTGTTCTCTCTTCTTTGAAGAAATTGACCAAACCCCCAGTGACATGACTATTCAAAACTTTACCTCGTATTTTTAATTGCCAACATAATTCAGAAATTTTCTATTTAGAATCCATTTTAAAAATGGACAAATTCTAATGATAAACCTCATGAGAGCAATTCTTACCTTTTTTAATAGATTAGATTTATTCCACTGGTGCAACTTGGAACATGGGACTACTAATGGTTATATCCATTCTTCTGCTGTACTGAAGCAATATACTCGGGGAGGTCTGTAATAAAGTATAAGCAAATTAAGCAGTTGCTTAGACAGGCTGCATACGACTAACTGCTGAGACTAGAGATCTCATACAAGAAAGTCCTGTTTGCATAACTCAGTAAAACTGAATTACTCCATTTACTTTTTGTTGTTGTTGTTGTTCTTTCTTACATTGCAGAGAAGTTTTCTTCTGCATCTGCAAACACAGATTGGTTAACATTGTTCCAGAAGCTATCTGGTCTAGCCAGGTATTACAGAATTTATGTTCTTCATAGGCGTCTTCATTTGTTCATCACGCAGACACGTTCCTCGTTTGTGTTAGTAGTCCTTGACACAAGCGTGCATGCCTCATCATCACATCAATATATAAGGAGAATTCTGAAGTCAGGTGTTTGAAACTAATTTTAAACATTTTGCATAAATCCAAATAGTAAATAAAATTACATTCATTTCCCTGTATCAATATAATGGCAGCCTATGGAAATGATACACTGCTCCCTACTCAGATTAAAGTTTATTTTAGAAATGAGTACTTTTATAAAAGTAATCCTTTTGAGATTTCCAAGTCTGACCTTGCATAGAAGCTTTCTGTCTGAATGCTTTTGAAAGACACAGTTTTTCATCCTGGCTTAAATCTCTAGGAGAGAATACAGCCCATTGGCTTACACTTGATTTTCACACTTTGCTCCACACACTGACGTACACACAGACATCTGTACACAGAAAGGCTGGATAAATTCCTTATGTTTAGAAGCATCAGGAAATATATACTTTATGATAATTTAAAGGGGACATTTTGGCTGAATGTGTGAGGCAAAAAAAAATCTTACTTCAGTGTCATAGCATCTTAGCAGGCAGGCAACACCAACTGGAACCTGACTTTTGCAGTTGCAGCTCAGAGATCCACAGACAAAACACTGCAAGGACAAGTAAAAGAAACTTAACCTTGAGATTCACATTTTAGTGAGAATATTTCCTAAGGTTTGAAGGCATTTGGCTCATCTAGCTTTTGCTTTGCAGTTCTCGAGTAGGGTTTGGTTTTGCTTGCTTTAGAAATACAAAGAGCTTGTTTGAAATAGCTGAGAAGGGAAACTCCAGCTCCACTGAGCATGAAGTCTCAAATCTAAAGTTTAAGCAAGCCCCTCCCCAATAGTAGACCTTAGATTAGTGATATCTTTCTCAAAATTGCTTTAATGGTTAAAACTCAATTTATTTTTGTAATTTGCTTGTCATTTTCTATTAGAAAGATAAATTCCAAAGAATAGCAGGCTTTTCTGGAAGGTGGGAGTGAATTCACAATTACTCTTTAGGCATTAAAAACCATCCTCCTAAAAACAATGGGCTAGATCTGCAGGCTATGACAGTATCAAAGGAGTGCACAGGAATATGATACAAGGGCTTGTAGAAAGGACAAGTTAACAAGTTGTAAATTAAATGTAAAGGAAACCTAACAATGCACGGTGGCTTGGTTTGGTTCAGACAATAAGATCATAAAGAACATGTTCCAAAATTAGTCTTACACTCAGTTCCATGTGTTTATTTCTGCTCTTAAGGATTCCATCAAAATTCAGGTTCACTTAAAAAAGTAAGTGTAGGCTTACTAACATGTCTACAGATTTACAGGAAAATTTAAATGCAGTTTGATTAAATTACTTGTTTTTATATGAAGTGCAGCACCTTTTGCATCGTGTCAAGTATCTTACGAAGTCACAGTGGCTTTAAATAAAACTCAGTTGTCAAAAACGCAGACCAAATACCCCGAAGGTAAAAAGCTCACTTTGTCAGGACTTTGGGAATTGAACGACAAAAAATAGGCTTTGGATATTTTAATTCTATGACTTTGGTGAGAGAAATTTAGAAAGGTTAAACAAAGGTCGAACACAGTCCTGCAAGCCCTTCAGAATGGTGTTCATCTGCTCATGTGGTAAGGTTAACCAGAAAATTCTGCTGCCTTTCTCTATAACAGGCTGCTCATTTAATGTTCATTATTTAAAACTAAAGAGGCATAAAGGAAAGATATAAATTATCATTTAGATGACAAATTATAAAATAAACTTAATAGGGACTTAATAAATTCAAGTAGCAATTGGAGATTAAATTCAACAGACATTATTCTCTACGACACACCATACTCCATTAAAAACATAAAATGAAGAAATGAAGTCTAATGATGGCTTTTGAAATTATTGAATGACATATGCTAATCCTATTTAATCCTAAAATTTCCTACTAGGAAATTTGGCCGTTTTAATTAATATACACTAAGCAGGTCTCATCTGCGCAGAGTTGGTTAATGGACCAAAAGATGATGATAGAAAACATCCACTCCTCACCTTCTTACTGTCTGTCTGCTCCCCCTCCCCCAGGAGGACGGCTCAGCTACAGATCTGCTGTACCCTCCTAAGCTTCAGTACCATTTTGGTAACTCCCCAGGACCACAGTTAGGAGACTTTTTAGAGCAATGCAGCTTTGAGTGAACTAATTTTGTTGAAATTCAGTTCATGCACTTCCCTCAATACTGGAAATGGACTTAATTTTCTAAGTCAAAATCTTCGGAAAATATCCTTATATCCTTTGTGTACATTTTCCATCCTGTACATACAGCGTGATGTGGGAATGGAAGGCAGGAATGAAAGTCCACAGTGAGTTCAAAATGAAAAAAAAACCCAGAAATTTCACGTGAGAGCTTTTCCATTACGATTATAGAACCAGCCTGGACAAAATTCGTGTAAATATTTTTTTACAGATCTGGACAAAATATTTATCTCTTATTCCCTTAAAGTCAAAAAAAGACATTATATGAACTTAAAATTATGTATTTTGAGTTTTGGATGATTCCATTTGCTACTCTACACTTGCAGCATTACATCATCCCCACCGTTACTCAGACTTAATGAGAAGTTACCTGCTTGCCTTACTGGTGATTATTTTTCACTTTTATAAACAGGTACCTTGTTAACCTTTTGCTTTTTAAGGGAGTAGGTTTTCATTTATTTATTTTCAATATTTCAGCCCCAGATCTTAGTGCAAACCGATACAAACCCCCTCTAATGCACGTAGTTTGTCGCGGTTTGGCCTCATGACGGCAACAAAGACTCAGGTGCCGCCCTCTCGAACTCCCCCCCCCCCCCCCGGCAAGGAGAAGGATCGGAAGAAAAAGGCAAAACCCGTGGATTGAGACAAAGGCACTTTAACGGAACAGCAAAGGGAACGGGAAAACAACAACAATAACACGGGCAGAGGAATGCACGGAACCACCGCTCGCCGCCCCCTCCCCCGGCAGCTCCCGGCGGCGGCCTGGGCATGGCAGGGAATGCCCGTGTCCCTGCCGCAGCCTGCGGAGAATTAACCCCGTCCCCGCCGGACCCAAGACAAGTTGAACTGACGAACTAATTGAAAATCAGACTTCCTTAAAAATGTAGCCATTTTTAAATTTATAAAATATTCTTTCATCTTGGAAATCATGACAATAGTTTTTTTTTTTTTTTTTTTTTTTTTTTTTACAGTGTCCAATCTAGGAATTGCCCAAGTAATCAATTATTTATGAATGCCTCCTCCTGTCTTTTCCTGTCCTGTATTTCTGGAGCATCTCTTAGTCTGAGCAGTTGACCAGCATCCTAAGTATTGTTAAATTACAACTCGGTAGGCAGTATCCACCTCACCATGCTCCAGGTCACACAATGAAACGTTTCTAAGGATTCTCATTAGCTGTTGTGTATTAGTAAAATGGAAGAATACTTTGTCATTGAAATGAAGGAAGAAGATGCAAGGAGGAAGATCTCCTTTGCAGGTTCCAATCCTCCGAGCAGGATAACTTGGTCCTGAGAGAGGCTATCACCATTTCCATTTGGAACTGTTGAGTTTCTCGTCACATGCTGGTTGTATTTTGTAACGTGTTTGGGTTTATTGCGTTAAACATACATTAAAATATTATTTATTGCTCTTAATCTTATCTGGTGGCAAAAGGAGAGAAGCAGAGGGGAATAACGTGTGTTGGACATTTCTTGGCAGCACCTGACAGCTATCACCATCTGATATTTGATGATGAACCGTGTGAACCACTGCTGAACCACTGTGACCTGTTTGGGTCATTCCGGTAGAATTTCTGTTCGGCCAAGACAAGCAAAAAAGAACTTGGAACAAAAGGAAAAAAGGGCCATTTTTCAACACAGGAGTAGCAGTTTAGAAGAAACACATTACCTGCCTATTTCCTGTACTTGCTACTAATTCAGGCTAAATACTTCTTTGGTTCGCCCCTTTTGTGTCATGAAAAGCATTCATTACTCTAAATGCAGTTTCAGGCTCTGTGTCAGCTTGTAATAGTGCAGTTTATCACCACAGCAAGAGTGAAAAGCACAGAAAAATTAGGTTAATCAATACCACTGCAGTGTGTTTGACATTACATTCAGGAAAAGTTTAGCATGTCATTCCTAACTACAGGCCATAAACTGCCTGGGGTCTGCGTATGCTCTTGATGCGAACGCTGGTTCTTCATGCAGATCGAGGGCAGAATATGCTGTAAGCTTTTGCTAATCATGCACCCCCTGCAGACCACTATAGCACCTTGGTTTGTAAAAAATGTGACACCACTGCTTTCAATATTCCTCCTCCTGAAAAAAGCTTATAAAGTTTCTGAGTCTTTAATTGGCAGACCTAGGCAAAATCCCTAGCCAAATGTTGTGTTTAAAACCTGTGCTTAAAAGAGAGATATATATATATGTGTGTGTGTGTGTATGTATGTATATATGTGTATGCATGTATATATGTATATATACATGTTAATATTTAAAACTATTGTTGTTGCGGGCTGGTATTTGGGTACTTATGAGCGTTTTGGTACCTTTGCACTTGATCAAGTTGGGAAATGACAAACTGACACTGCAGAACGTATTTTTGAGGCACTTCATTAGCAAGGGATGGGATGTAGCACCATAAGCTTACAACCATAGCAACGTAGGGAGAAAAAAACCCTCATTTTGTACTGCAAAACCACAGGATTTACAAAATGTGCAGATTTACATCTATGATAAAAATTTATGTGAATGACTTTATTTATGGAAAAACCATGCTCTTTTATACCAAATGGAAATGAGCAAATGCTAGTGATGGCTGTGATGATGCTTTGTGATGACAGTAACACGCTTATGACATCTTTTTGTAACGCTGTAAGTTTACTCCCCTGCTTTTCTTCCCATAGTCTTTTGTGTTGTAATCCCCTGTGAAGTAGGTAGTTTCCATCTTTAATTTATGTGTTAAAAGCCATGAATTTGCTTGCTGACTGAGCACCATGGGTTTTAGCATTTTACAAAGCATTTATGTAGTTTAAAACACATTTCATATCAGTTACTTTAAGTGAGATGTTGTTGAAGGTAATGTCAGCATTTACTGTAAACCCTCAGTCAAATATTCCTTTTTCTAGGAGATACTGTATACAGCTTATATAATTAATAGGGTGAGATAAAGTTCAAAGACTCAAGGATGAATATCACTCAAATTTACAGAAATCTGCAGTCCAGATCCTTAGTAGGCTTAAAGAGACACTACTTCATTGAAATCAACGGGGCTATACAGACTTGCTCCAACTCAAAACCTGTACTGGAATGTTTATCTAAAGCTAATTTAAAAATCTTTCATCTTGAAATTGAGTAAGGTAGTTCATAAATATAGGATTTCCTGCAAGAGTTTTGGTATGAGTGCAATTTTCACTTGAACAAGGACAAAAGGGCTACTCTCAGCATAAATTAGAGATAGAACAGGAAGAGGAAAAAAGGACAATTAGAAAGATTACACTGGTCAACTGATAAGGCTGGAGTACAAGTGAGATATGCTCATTGAATTAACCCTGAGCTTTTTTATACTGAGTGGAGCTCTGAAGTGCTATTAAAATTTTGCAACCTAAGGTTTATTTCTGATGTCTTTTTCTACTTACATTTTTTTGCATGCTAAAAAGCTCTCCCCCCCCCCCCCCAGCTTTAGATGAATTTATTTTAGAAGGAGACCATTACAGTCAATTAGTCTGAACTTTTGTATTATGTCTGACACATGTTTTGAAGTGAACTAATACTATTTCCTCCATAAAAATTTTGTATTTTTATGTCTGTTAATTTTTTGCACAGTATTTCTACAAAGTGAGATACATGGGTTTCATTGGGGACAGTGTCTCACCCTATGATTTAAGTTGTCTGTAAGGTAAACACAGGCATTCACCCCCACTATTCTTTTATCTATGATTATTATTCAGAGAATAGGTAGCATTTTCTGGGAAAGGCCTTCCAAAGCCTTCCAGTGGTTACGTCTTACATGCTAGATTGTTTCGTTCCTGTACCTGTAAATATTTATTTGGAAATGCATTTAAGTGTTTATAGATGTATTTTTAAAAATGGGTCTTTAAGAATTGCATTTTTTAATTGATAGTTGGAATTGTTTAGTTGGGGTTTTGTCATTGACTACTGTTATTATCCTAATTTTTAATCATGGGAGAATACATATTACTGAAAAACTGCAGGGCAAAACTCCCTTCCAGCTCTGGAACATACCCTCCTTATAGCCAATTCCTTGTATTGCTTTGCTATATTAGTGTGCCTTTTGACAGAGGAGGGAGGACAGAAGCAGACTCCCTAGTGAGTTAATCACGTATATAAGGGTATTTCTCCTGAAGGAATCAGTGTTATTCACACTTGCAGGCCCAAGTAGGATATGCTCATTCTAAATGCAAACTCAAGAAGGAGTCCAGCCGTGCTTCTGGATGAAATTATCCAGAGGAATTTTGCAGTTGTAAGCCAAATGTCAAATTCAGTGAGAATCCAGGGGATAGTGATATGACGAGGGTGGCAATGAAGGTGCTTTGGACCACAGAGTGATTCACCTAGTCTTGGGGCCCCTTCAAGTGTTGGCAACAGCGCAGTGGATGCTCGTAGGCAGACCAACGTCTTTGAGTACTTTATTCTGGCAGCTAATAATAAGTCCACTGTATATTTTATCGGCCCTGATATTCTCTGGATAATGGCCAAAGGGAAAAGCATTTATCTACCATGTGCATCTACTTAAAAGCTGGAACAAATCTTCATTTTTATTAAACAAGTCACTCAATCATGGCCTTCATTTTTGCATAGCAAGTGCAAATGATTTTCTGGAGCATTTCTGTGCAATTATGCTCTTTCCTGGAAAATCTACATTAGGAAGGAGATACTTTATTAATATCAAATGAAATGTTAACCGCCTAAAAGCCAAAGCTGAATGAAATTTTGTAATTGTGCCTTTCTTTTAGACTTAGCATATGCATCACCTTTTTTGTACCCTGCATTTCACCCAAGTTCATTTAAATTAATTTTATAGTGCCATATGATGTGATGAACTAAATAAGGGGAATGGTAATTATCATGACTGGCTAAATATGAAGACTGGAAAACTGAGATTGGGACCATTTGCTGAAATCCAGGGGACTGTTTATAGTAATAATAATTTTACTGAGTTTTCAAGTGATTTATTGTCTGGAAAACCATGATAAAATTCAGACATGCTAAGTACTACTACATTATCAGGCATTATTATGTGGAAAAAAAATTGTGCTATGAAACTGAAAACTTTTGTAACCCAATGTTGGGTCTATGAAAAGTTGTTACTGGAGTTGTATGGCAGTTTGGCGTGGTCTACTAAGTGTATACTGATCATTTTGAAACATGGCATTTTTGATTTGTAGAGATTCATATGAAACTCTAGTTAAACTTCACATCTGCTCACACCACCTGAAAACCCCATGAATGATTCAGAAGAGTTGTCTATAGTTTATTGACACAATATGTGAATAGATTATTAGAATTTTTGTCAGTGTTGTTTAATAGCAGATTGACAAACAGGCAGGAAGACATGACTGCAGACAGGCATTTCCGTACAACTTCTGGTCTTATTAGAAATGTGGTTTGGGCTATTTTAATTAGGCAGGTTATACTTCTATGGCTAGAAATTTGGATGAACAATGTTTGGAAAGAACAGGCTGAAAACACAAAATGATTTTCTCCTACCACAGCAAAACCATCTGGGTGTTTAAAACAGATAGATGCAAACAGCTCTGCTCTCATCTGCTTGAGATATAAAGTAATAAAGCTTAACTAAGTGTAGATTATTATTTTTGTCCTAAGTTTTTCCTTCATCCTACTATTAGGATTCAGTAAGATTTTAGTTTGAGAAAACTAATTTAAAGCCAAGTATTGCTGTAACACTGGGTACTTCTGCTTTGACAATTGGCTGCATCACATGCATCTAAAAGGTGCAAATTTTTAGGTTGAATATGTTTCTGGAGTATTTGCCAGGAACCAAGGTGCAGCTCCTGTGGGATGCTATTGAGAGCACTCCACATGCATTACTGGCAGAAGGTATCATCCTTGGGAAGAAAGCACATTTTCCCTCAGGTCCTTTAGTAATTTGTATATGCACAAGTTTCTGTTAGTAATGGCAACAAAATCTGAGATCACGGAATCATAGAATGGTTAGAATTGGAAGCTATCTTAAAGACGATCTAGTTCCAACCCCCCTGCCATGGCCAGGGACACCATCCACTAGACTAGTTTACTCAAAGCTCCATCCAATCTGGCCTTGAACATATCCAGAGATCTCTGGGCAACCTGCTCCAGTGTTTTACCCCCTTCACAGTAAAGAATTTATTCCTAATATCTAATCTAAATCTATCCACTTTTAGTTTAAAACTGTTACCCCTTGTCCTATTGCTAGACTTCCTTATAAAGAGTCCCTCTCCATCTTTCCTGTAGGCCCCCTTTAAGTAATGGAAGGTTGCTATAAGGTCTCTCCAGAGCCAGCTCTTCTCCAGGCTGAACAACCCCAACTTTCTCAGCCTGTCCTCATAGGAGAGGTGCTCCAGCCCTCTGTTCATCTTTGTGGCCCTCCTCTGGACTCACTCCAGCAGGTCCATGTCCTTCTTGTGTTGGGGTGCCCAGAACTGGATGCAGTACTCCAGGTGGGGTCTCATGAGAGTGGAGTAGAGGGGGAGAATCACCTCCCTCGACACTTCTTTTGATGCAGCTTAGGATATGGTTGTTTGGCTTTCTGGGCTGTGAGCGCACATTGCCAGCTCATGTTGAGCTTCTTATCAACCAACGCCCCTAAAGTCCTGTACACTTGTCCTGTACAAGTGTTTAGTACACCCTAAACTTAAAACAATACTAAATTGTTTGTTGCTGTGTCTCTACTGTTTCTCGTGATGTTTATTCTGGCTGTGGCATCACGTTAGATCAATTTCTGCCTCTCTTTCTGCATTTTTTGCATTAGCAGATATTTTTACTGCATCCCTCTACTAACATGTTCAACAAACTATTTGAAAGAGTTGGCTAACATCCACTACTGTGTTATTAAAAAAAAGCTTTCCATCATACTTTGTCACAACACCTCTAGGGAGACAAAACATGTCAGTTGATTTTGTCTTGGGATATTTTGCACATAATCCTAACATAACTGGAATATGTTTAAGGAGCCAGAATTACTCTGTACACAAAACAATAGAAATTGCAGCTACAGCAAATAGCAAACATTAGAAGATGCCATCAAAATCTTTATTAATATATGGATAATATCATAATATCAATATATGGTCTATATATGCAATAATAGAACATGAAGGGGAAATATAAGGAGTAAAGTGAACAAGCAAAAAAAAAGATCTTATGAAAAGCTCAGAACTTCCTACAATGTACTACAACTTCTGCTCCATTTAGTGCTGAGGGCATATGCCATCCCATAGGATGATTCTATATTGTGGTAGCTATTCTGAAGAGAGTACTAAAGGTTGTACTTGAATGAAGTTTGATCTCCATTGAGGAAATTTAAATGTATGAAATCAGCTGTTATGAAATATTCTGACTGCTAAGGGGATGTGGCAATAGTCACAGTTTAAAAAAGACTATGTTTTAGTAATCATTTGTTCTTAAGGATCTTTTATTCACTTTTTGTCCCTTATGGGGTCAGTACCCACTGTGATTTCCTACTTGACCAATATAGCATTAACTAGCATTGTCTACAGAAGATTTCTCTTTTATATTCACCCTGGTGTTCAGGCCCTGTGAGAAAGGTTTATAAGCTCTAGCACTGCATTAACCATGACACCTGCTTAGCGCTGATTCATGTCTCTCTGGCTTCAATCAACATGAAGGGAGCTTACATCCACTTGCAAAAGATTATGTAGATGTGCCATTATAATATTAACGGTAACCCAAGTCACTATAGAAGAAAAGAAAAGGATTATTCAAATTCTTAAAACTACTATGTTTTTTTTTTTAAATCTTGAAAATAATGCTGTTTCCAGTGTCTCACAATGATAGATCCAAAGGAGATCACCTGGTAGATGGGGATCTTCAAGTCATATAAAAATTTGGCTTTGCCATTTTCAGGAAACATAAATCATCATGTGATCTCAATCTAAATTCTGCACAGCAGACTTTGTCATAGTACTTTCCATGAGAGAGTAATTCGTTGTCCTTAATAAAGGCATCCTGACTGGGAGCCATTTGTTCTTCGTTGGCTATGCAAGCACATCACTGATGTAACTTAATCAGGACTGTATCTTTTGATAGCTAAATCGACATGAGATGAATCCCACTTTTGCTGTGTTTCTCAAAACCTTTATCAAAAAATGTTGCTGAAAGATCTTACTCTTTCTGTATTCCTTTCTAAGACAAGGACTTGAAGAGTGTTTAATCATAAATGCTGTGGAACAATGACATTTGATTATTTTTTTTTCTCCCAAGATGTTGTTGAAACATTCCCATGAGTTTCTGCTTTAGCAAACTTAGCAGGGGATGGTGGGATAATTATCCATATTGAAATATGAGAGCAGTAATGTAGTATTGCCATGGACAGAAACACTGGGCATAAAATGAAACGGTTTCCAAAGCATTATGAATAGAATCAATGTCTTCACCATTTTGCACTGGCGTCACACACAGTTCACTGGTTCCTCTATATGATATTGGTGGTGTAGATCATTGTTCTAACCTGCTGTTAAGAAACGTAATAGGTGTATTTCTGTGTATAAATCCTGTGTATATGGAGTACTGTATCTCTGTATTTCAGAAGAGGAACATGCTATCTTTCATAGAACATCTGTGATCAAATCAAGAGCTTTAAGCATGGTATAACAAAGTTCTAAAGTATTGCAATTGTTTATATGGCTATATAAATATGTATATATTTTTACAGTACTTAAACATCTTCATTTGATCACAGCTGTTCCATTTGGCGTGCAGATGTACTTGTATTTTAATCTGCAAAACCTCAAGTTTGTGGAAACCTTGACTGGTGAAAATATGAAAAGCATATTTCAAGGTTTTATCTTCCCTCTGCTTAAGAAATGCTATGAAACGTGATGTGAGACATGGAATGTTACATCAGGTTGTATAAATAAGTGAAAACATTTGTCCTTCTGATTCCCTTGAACCATGTAAATGCTGTCAGGATAAAATGGCTGTTAAGAAAATGGAACATAATTAGACCTGACCTATTCCAAATACCCTCAGTATAACTCAAACTGAGGAAGCGTAATATTTAAGAGGAGGCAATTAAGATAGCAGTCTTTTTGCTTAACATTTCTCCTCAGTGTTTCTTTGTCAAGCAGTTTGGGTTGTTTATATTCAGTATAGCTTCTTTATATAATATGACAGGAAAATACTGGCATTCACTGGGGCACTGGTAGTTTAACGTGACTGCTACTACAAGAGAAAGGTCTGCAATAATTCTGCTACTCCTCTGAAAAGAACTCTTTAAATCAACAGAGGACTGAGATTCATTCTTTTTGTCTGAGTGTGAATAACTAAGACAGCTCATTAGTTTTGGATTTCACTTATTGAATCATTGTAAACAAAAGGAGAAACACATTCATAAATACAAAAATGAATCTAAACAATTTTTTTTTTTTCTAATTTAAATTGGAATTTCCATTTGGTTTAACTTTTCCTTTTTATTTAGATTGTAAATTGCTGAGACAAGAAACTTTATACAGTGTCTAGCATCAGCAAGTGTCTACTATGAAGGCTTCTCTCTGCTACTCCAGTAAAACTGGAAATCTGATTTTAAGTACACACTTATGTATCTTTATGCCAGTTAGGATGAAACTGTCAAAATACTGAAAGTCATATTTACTCTTTTCTTTATTTGACAGGTTATTGCCAGGCCAGAAAATTTTGAAATAAAAAAGATAAACCTTCCAAAACAGCCTGTATGTATATACAGGTCACTTTACTGTATCTCAAAGTCTGAGGGGAAAAAATAGAATTAATTTTACCTCTCTATTGTGATTTTCAATTAATATGTGTAAGTTATTACGAAGTTATGGACTCTAATCAGTATCATTTTAGATATTGTGCTTAATTTTAGATCTTTTATCTCAACTGAAATTATGCCTATAAACTTTAAGTCAAACAGTGGGGCGGCGTGATGAGTTTTATTAAAGTTTTTAATTTCTTTAAACATCTGTAAATCTAATCAAGTGTAGACTATCTTCTCTGGAATAATCCAGATACTACATCTTGTATATTTCAGCTACAGTGTAGGTTATTTAATTCTGGAGCTGAACAGAGTTTCATTACAGTGAGCATTTAGTGCAATTTTTCATTTCCTGGGTTTGACACATGTCTCAATTTCCTCACTACAAGTTTTTTTCAGTTGCATCAAGACCTGTTAGCCAATAGTTGGCTCAGTTATAATTGAATACATCATATTCCTTTGTGGATACAAGCATAATAAATGACGCAGCAGGATCAGACGGAGTAACCCATTAGAACAGACAGACTTTGAGGCTTAACTATACAATATATGACAGTAATGATAGGCAACTTTACTGAATGTTGCTAAGCAAAATATAAAAACCTACATGAAATGTGAGAGATTCATTGGTGTATTTGCGTATTTTTGTCCGTTGAAATGACAAGCATGATGATGAAATAAGCTTTTTGTCAGCTGTGATGGCTACATTCTTCTGTGTTGCTAAAAGAATATCCTGTAAGTTTTCCTATGCTGCCTACCATGCCCTCAGCTTTGCTTTCTTGGGGCTAAGTGTAGGACTGATAGAGTAGTGAGGTTACAGATATATCCACTCTTAAGCTTTTCAAATGAGACAAAATAAACAGAGAACACAAAGAAGAGGAAATGTAAAATGAAACTTTGCTCTGATTGCTCTGATTACTTCCCTGACCAACTAGGAAAAAATGTAATTTTCTTCAACATGGTCCATTTAATAAAAATACACTTAGAAAAGATATGGGTAGTGCATTTATGCAAACACTAACAAGTTAGTGAGACAGGTGGGTAGAAACAACTCACATTTTAAAGAGAGGGCAGTGATATAGCGTTCAAGCATATTAATTAGAAATAAGATCTGTCAGAATTATTTGCTGATAAAATCATGAGCAAAACAAGGATTGTGGCTCCCTGGTGTTGGTGGTGGGATAACTATCCTTCATTTTATTTAGAAACTCCATCTTCATAATGTCTGTTGATAGAATAGGTAGTTTCCTTTCCCAGCTGAGTGATTTATGATTCCTACACTACATGTAAGAATCATGAAGATCCACTGTACCTCTCTGTCTAAACTTCTGTCTAGTCCAGATAGAGAAACTGAGTTGGAATCATTCTTCATCTGCCAGTAGATGCATCCCTCACAATAAAATAGGGACAGATAATTCACAAAGAATGATCTATTGGCTGGAATCAGACCACCTTTCATATTCATGAAAGCTGTTGTGAATTTTAAAAGAACTTTTAAGAAGTAATTTTTTTTTCCAAATAATGTTTTTGAATTTTAGAGTTAATACTTCTTACTAATATTCTTCAATCCATTACGGTAAATTAATTATTTGGGAGATTTGTTAAATTAACTAAGACACATCAGGGTTTGGGGTTTTTTTGTCTGACATTGAATGAGTTAATCTTACTATGAAGGCCCAATTGCCTAGTCACAAAAATATTTTAAATCTTAAGAAATGAGAAATTTTCCTTTTTCACATATTCAAATGATAATATATTTTAATGACTATTTATTAACAGAAATTCATGAGTTCTTCAAATACATGAAATAATTTTTTGAAATTTTCCATTATTTTAACTTTTTTTTTTGGTATTGGATAATTTTTTAAAAAAATATTTGACTTTTCAGAATATTGGAATATTATTTCACATTTTTCTTCTCTGTTGTATGCCATCTATCTTCCTAT
Source organism: Dromas ardeola (assembly GCA_013398915.1). Classification (NCBI taxonomy): domain Eukaryota; kingdom Metazoa; phylum Chordata; class Aves; order Charadriiformes; family Dromadidae; genus Dromas; species Dromas ardeola. The sequence continues at coordinate 78,640 of VYZM01015765.1, read as the reverse complement.
ACTTATCTGCACATGTATCTTTAAATACATATTAGAAGAAGAGTAGTTGATTAAGACACTGGAACATAAGAAGGACGTGGGCCTGTTGGAGTGGGTCCAGAGGAGGGCCATGAAGATGGTCAGAGGGCCGGAACACTTCTCCTATAAAGGCTGAGAGAATTGGGGTTGTTCAGCCTGGAGAAGAGAAGGCTCCAGGGAGACCTTATAGCAGTTTTCCAGTATCTGAAGAGGGCCTACAGGAAAGCTGGAGAGGGACTTTTTACAAGGGCATCTAGTGATAGGATGAGGGGAATTGGCTTCAAAGTGGAAGAGGGGAGATTTAGATTAGATTTCAGGAAGAAATTTTTCACTGTGAGGGTGGTGAGGCAGTGGAACAGGTTGCCCAGGGAAGCTGTGGATGCCCCATCCCTGGAAGTGTTAAAGGATAGGTTGGATGGGGCTTTGAGCAACCTGGTCTAGTGGGAAGTGTCCCTGCCTGTGGCAGGGGCCTTGGAACTAGATGACCTTTAATGTCCCTTCCAACATAAACCATTCTATGATTCTATGTTCTAAATGTGAGTTAGCTAATATTTTCCTCACTCTGAATAGTGTACGTAGTCTAAAAATAGGTATTGGATATGGAAATCTTAAAGACAAAGGCTGATCTTTGAGTAAACCTAAAAAGAGCTGGCTGATGTCTTACTGCGATTTCAGGAGAGAATTGTGTGCAAAAGTACCACACTACCAATTTCTTAGGGAAAAAAAAACCCAAAGAATTAAAGTAGTTGTTTTATCATGCACAGGGGATATGTGGGTAATCTGACATTTCAATCACTGGAACAAATGAATGACACATAAATGAATGCTCAGTGAGTGCAGCAGATAGCATTATGCATTCATTCTAAAGATATGCTGAGAAATATTTTTACAAGATAATTAAATTAGTTTTTAAAATCATGGTTTTTAATCCATGGAAAGAAAAATTTACTTTTTTTTTTTTTTTTG
>VYZM01015765.1:53526-64398 GCA_013398915.1 Dromas ardeola | reverse complement strand
CCGGCCCCAACAAACAGCCTTAAATTTGTGGAAACTTATCCATCTGCTTTTCATACATGTCTGGTTTCTAACATGCAGTTGAACTTTTTTGTGACAGTACTGCTAGCAAAAAAAAAGATATAAATCACATGTCCTTGACTTATTGGTACTATGAAACCCACACAACATCTCATACCCTCCATATTCCTGTTCTGATAAAAGGAATGGTCCATTCAAAATAAGGACAAGACCACTGGGACAGATGCTTTGGCAATGTAGTTTGTCCGAAGACAGACTTTAAACACAGTTGCAGTCAGGAGAGCTGCATTTTCCCTACCTGCTATTGCATCTTACTTAAATTAAATTCCCAGTAATCTGAGAGAAATCCACTAATACTTTGCAATAAATTCAATTGTTAGTACACCATTAAACCTTGCATTGTTTTCTTAGTGTATGGCAATTACAGGAATGTCTATTCTAAATAACACAATTATAATGCACTGTGAGCATTGAGAGTTCACGGAATCATGGAATCATGGAATTTCAGAGTTGGAAGGGACCTCTAAGAGCATCTAGTCCAACTCCCCTGCTAACGCAGGATTGCCCAGAGCACATTACTCAGGACTGCATCCAGATGGGTCTCAAAAGTCTCCAGAGAAGGGGACTCCACACCCGCCCTTGGCAGCCTGTTCCAGTGCTCTCTCACCCTCACCGTAAAGAAGTTTTTCCTCATATTTGATCGGAACTTCCTATGTTCCAGCTTGTGCCCCTTACCCCTCGTCCTGTTACTGGGAACCACTGAAAAGAGCCTGGCTCCATCCTCCTTAAACCCACCCTTTAGATACTTGTAAACATTCATAAGGTCTCCCCTCAGCCTTCTCTTCTCCAGGCTAAAGAGTCCCATCTCTCTCAGCCTTTCCTCATAAGGGAGATGCTCCAATCCCTCAATCATCTTTGTTGCCCTACGCTGGACTCTCTCCAGTAGTTCCCTGTCTCTCTTGAACTGGGGAGCCCAGAACTGGACACAGTATTCCAGTTGTGGCCTCACCAGTGCAGAGTAGAGGGGGAGAATGACCTCCCTTGACCTGCTGGCCACACTCTTCCCTATTTAGCTCAGAATTCCATTGGCCTTCCTGGCAACAAGGGCATATTGCTTGCTCATGGATAATTTACTGTCTACCAAGACCCCCAGATCCTTTTCTTCAGAACTGCTTTCCAGCAGGTGCACCCCTAACCTATATTGGTGCCTGACATTCTTCCTCCCCAGGTGCAGGACCCTACACTTGCCCTTGTTGAACCTCATTAGGTTCTTCTCTGCCCGGCTCTCCAGCCTGTCTAGGTCACACTGGATGGCAGCACGGCCCTCTGGGGTGTCAGCCACCCCACCCAGTTTGGTATCATCAGCGAACTTGCTGTGGATGCACTCTGTCCCCTCGTCCAGGTCATTGATGAATATGTTAAACAATACTGGTCCAAGTATTGACCCCTGGGGGACACCACTGGTTACAGGCCTCCAACTTGACCCTGCTCCATTAGTCCTGATCCAATAGTCCTAAAAGTTCCTATTTCCAGAAACACATTTTTATCTTTCTTTCTATAGCTAGAACTTAAAAAAAAAAAACCAAAACAAAAACCAACAAAAAAACACCCAAACCCCCATGTTGTTTATATAACATATCATTTAAAACGAAGACCATATCATAAACTCAGTCCTGATCCATGTGCAGTTACACTTTTCTGCTCTGTTTTCTTTGAAAGCCAATAAGATATCTTTGAGTATGATTTGAGTATGATTCTCATGCTTCTTAAAATCCTGGTCTCCAACATTTTTTACTTGAAAATTCTGGTCCTCAGAAGTCTTCATATATTCTTGTGGAAGTTGTCCTGTACATATATATATATATATTATTTTTTTTTCTGGGCTCATATGTTAGTGGTGATGACATGTATGGGGGCACCAGGCATAGCTCTTGAGGGGATGGTGTAAATTCCTTTTGAGTTCCCCAGAACAGTGTGTTGGCCATTGCTGAGCAAGGTGATGCAGAATCATAGCACACATAGAAGGTTTCCAGAGATACTTTTGTGACTCCACTACCATGTCTACTGTTCTGGCTAGATAGACGCTGATCTGTCCCTTTGATGCTTTGTCAGCTAGGGATGAAATGAATTGCTCAGTCAGTTAGCGAGACATTTAGTAACCAGGGCTGAACCTCTTTCAGGAGCGGGGATGCTTGTAAGGAGTTAATACAGAAAGTGCCAGTAGATGGTGCTCAAGGCTACTTAGCAGAAAGCGTGGCAGCATAGGACAGATAAACCAATTCCTCACGGCACGTTTCAAAGTGCTTCCCGCTGCAACCCTTATCTTAAATTCTTCACCAATCGGATTCCAGTTCAGACGCTGGAATCTGATGCTCCGAAATTTTCGAACCACTCAGCTTTCTGGAGGAGAATCTCAAGTACAAATTTTAGCACATTAAAGTTGAGAACACCCTTTTCATCCAGGTCCACACCTTAGTGGCTTATGTAGATCTTAGTGATGTATGGTTAATTCTTCATTGAGTCATGAGATGTTAATATTTTTTCTTGTGCTACTTAATCGACTTCTGTGACAGTGCTATGTGGTCCTGTCACATGCTTCACCTCTGGAAAAGTCCATGTTGTGGAAAGGAATATTAGGCATTTAGTTTCAAGAATAAAAGCAGGAGCAGTAAGGATGAGGAATAAAAGTTGCTGCTCTAATGAGGAAAAAGTCACCAAAATAATGTGAGAGTTAAAAGTTCCTGGACAGAAGAGTGTAAGCTACTATGATTATAATAAGATGGCTGTGAAAAGTGGAGGAAAAAAAAAGAGACCATTGGATAGGAACATAAAAAGAGTAAGGCCAAGGATACACAGTTAGATCAGAGGTCCCTCTGTGCTGGCATGCTGTTTCTAACAGTTGCTAATACCATATCTTAAAAGAGGTGCACAAGAACAGAGCAAGTGCATAGTCCTGCTGCCCCAGAGTATTTTTCTTTTCAGCCATTTGTGGCTCAGGGACTTTTAAAGCCAGATATGCTGTCAGTTCTATGTCTTAGATCAGGAGATAGGGCAGCTGTGAGGCAGGCTTGGAAGTACGATCAATGTAAACCCTAAGAAAACAGTATCCCACTCAATAGTTGTATTTATTTACAGTAAAACACAAGATCTTCTGATCTAATTCCATTTAAGGGAGATTTGGAACTCAGATTTCCATTTTGTGGTTTATGTCCTTGCAACTGATCGCTGCCTGGCTGAATCCCCTAGCAGTGTGAGAGCTCATCACCTAGAGCTACAAACCATTTATTCTCTCTGTCTCCTTCTCCTCTCCCCCTCCTTTCCTCTCTTTGTATGGCTGATGGCATCTGGATATTAATCTTTACAGGGGTGGAAGTTTCAGCTCAAATAACTCACCCCTTTACCACCTACTTTTGTCTTTGCATCTCTTTTTATAAGCTTGGCATTCCTGAGCTGTTTGTTATCATCTGTGAGCATTGGAGGTTTTATAGGACAATCTTTACTGAGTCCAATTTATTTATTTTTTTTAGATTTGTGTCAAGATGGGCCACAGAAATAGGCATTATCACCAGACTTTTAAGTTTAAGCAGTTGGAGCCACATGACATGCCTGGATTCACAGTTTACTGGGTTTCACAGTTTTCTGGGTTGGTTGGTTGGTTGGTTGGTTGGTTGGTTGGTTGGTTGGTTGGTTGGTTGGTTGGGTTTTGTTTGTTTTGTTTTGTTTGCTTTTACTTCTTTATTTATCTCTTTGGATAGGTACACATTTATCCCTGATATAAACAAGGAATCATTCCTGTGGGAGTGATTGCGTGGGCCTACCCTTGGTGACACACCTTGATAACATCACTTGTTAAGGTAGGAATGTGAGTATGAACAGTGTGAGTAAATAGGGGAACCGACACTATCGGAAAAAGTTGTATATGCATGTGAGCCATGTGTTCTGGGGAGGTGGGTTGTATATGTGACTCTCTGCACACATCTGTGTGCGTGTGCGTGTGTGTGTGGTTAGAGCTTTGGGTTTAGTAACAGAAGGCTGTTTAGGTATTTTTAGTAGTTTATTAGCATTTTGTGAGCATTCAGTATTGTCTTTCATCTGAAGTTTACTGATACATATCCAAAATGCATACATCAGTGATTGCCAGTTTGTTATGTGTTGCTAATACATTAATAAACCATTTTGGTCTTGATTTGATTTTTGCTCACATGACTGAACAGTTTCTCCCTGTGACGGCTCCCTCTACTGCCATTCCATTTTTGTCCCTGGTGGTTGATATTTGTTTATGAAGTTCAGGATTTGGAAAGTCCGGTGGCCCTGGTCACTCAATAATAGTAGAAGCCATCTAGTTTCAAGTAATTTTTGAAAAATTCTATTATATGGGCTGGTAGCTCCTGAAGTCTAATGTAGGTACCTCAACATAGTTCATAAAATCATAGCTGATAAATTCCCCACTTCGGTCAGCAACTCAGTATACAGTAAGGCTGCAGAGAAAGGTCTGCTTACTTCTTTGATATGAGAAAAACACAACAATAATATATGGTAGATTAGTAGTTTCTCATGTTCCTGTCTTAAATGAAAGAATGTAATACCTCAAATGGTATGTAAAGAAAGACTGTCCTAAACTGCTGAAATAAAGTATATTTTTCACATACTACAGAATTAGGCAATGACATGCATTACTATTTAATGTCGAAGGCAAGATCTGTGCTATATCTAGCAAGTCAATATGCATACATAAAGATAAGAGTTATAATTAGAAAGCACTGAAGAACAAGATTTGCAAGAGAAATAAAAATCTCATGAACAGGACATGTCTTAACTCAGAGATTTGGCAAAGGTTTCACTAAGGAAGATGATCCTCTGCCCTTTGCAAGGTCTTTTGCACTTTCCTATGAAACATCTAGTATTTTCAACTGTGGAAGACTGATCAGCATACTACAGAAATAATAATTTTGACTAGGAGTGGCAAGTCCTATTAAAAGAAAAATAAAGGAAAAGCTTAAATAGAGGAAGTAAAGAGGACGAAGACAAGATCCTAAGTGACCCTCTCTGATTTAAAGAAAAATATTAAATGGTTATTTCTCAAGTGATAAGGAGGACTATATCATTACACAATTTCTTTTCATTTGCATTTCATAGAAAAATGAATCAGAATATAAACTTGTTAAAGTGTTCTCTAATCTTGTTAAAGAAGGTACAGCAATGTGAAGTCAGCTTCCATAAAAGAAACATCAACTAAGGTCATAAATAGACTTCCTTTCTTACTGTCTTCTATTTACATGTTATAGGTGCTTGTTTGCTTGATGTTAATAGGTAGCACCTTGACTTTTAGCTTCTGCTTTAAATGCGTGGTATAATTAACAATTAACTTTTTTCTAAATGGATATGAATACAAAGAACTATCTAGCTTGTTGACTCTGGGAGATTTTAATTCTATTTTCTTGCACACATTTCACAATTCCAGAAAGAACTAAGTCCTCCAAAATTGGAATTTTTTTTTTTTCCCATTGTAAAACACAGATCACTTATTTAAGACCCTACTATAGCATAGGAAGATATTATGATGGTTCCAGGCAAACCTATGTGTTGTAGAATACATTTATTTTTCTGCACCAGCTGAACCTCCAGTCACTTACCTTTCTAGAGCTGCTGAAGCCCAGACATCAGAAATGGCATCAGGCAGCTATGAATTAAGTTGTAAATTTCCAACGACTGTAGCATAAGCTTAGAAATCTAGTTTACACATAGTTACAAAGAGAAATTTTAGATTATATGTGTGTCTTAACCTGGAGCTGAATCTCACCTTTTGTGACAACTTCCAGCCTTCTAATTAGTTAGTGCTATTTGAGCTATATATTTTCCTAAAGTCTCTTAGTGACTATTGCGTTGTGTATATGTATGCTTTCATCTTTATTATATTGATTTTTCAAGTTCACACAAAAACATTTCAGAAATTTACCATTCTCTTGCTATGAAATGAAGAATATAATATTATGAAACAAGGGCAACAGCACTCAAAATTTCTATACTGACTTCAATATAACCACTGCAATACCTCCACAGGCATATATAATTGTATGATATTATGGAGAAGGCTGTGCTCAGGAAAATGTCCAGTACGAAGCATATTTATCCCTTTATTGACAGACTATATGTCTATATTGCTGCAAATGAATTTTGCATTCAATTAAGTGCCCTTAACAGGTCCTCAATTAATTCTTAATAACATTATTCTATTGCAAAGATGTTACAAAATGTCATTTTCTGTAAGAAAAATATGACAGAAGAAAAAAAGAAGAAAAAAATTATATAAAATTTGATAAAGTAAAGGTGTCAATACAGGACATTATATCCAAATCCACTGGAATATAAGATAACTGAAAAAATGCATTTTGTTGGCTTATTGTGAAAGCGAAGTAGTAGGTACTCAGCTAAGGACCTCTTTTCACAATGGCATTCAATGCCTGATGCCATCAGTAGAACTTAGAAAAAGAAATATGTGTAAGGGCCTAACTGAGGGTCCAGCTATGCTGCTACAGTGCAGAGTAGTATTACAGACACCTTGCAAAGTTGTGGACATAACACAGTGCAGAGCCCTATAGAAATAATAGCCCAAGTCCCAGAAGCATAATACATATGACTATATTATTTCCGTTTGTGGACCTCACTTACTTGAGAGACACAGGTTTCCCAGGGCACCTCTATACGATTTAGACATGTTGTGAATATTATTCGGACCGGAATCTGGATAAGGTGTTTGATTTTTCAGCATCTCAGTTTCTCCATCTGTTTAAATTGTGATCATGGTGACAGGACCATTGGCCCAGCTGAAGTGCTTCTACACTAATGCACGCAGCATGGGCAACAAACAGGAGGAGCTGGAAGCCACTGTGCAGCAGGAAAACTGTGATGTAGTCACCATCACGGAAACATGGTGGGATGACTCGCATGACTGGAGTGCTGCATTAACTCTTCAGAGCTATAAACTCTTCAGAAGGGACAGGCAAAGAAGGAGAGAAGGTGGGGTGGCCCTGTATGTTAGGGAGTGTTAGGAATGTCAAGAGCTTAATGATGGTAACAATAGGGTTGAGTGTTTATGGGTAAGAATCAGGGGGAGGGCCAACAAAGCTGATATCATGGTGGGAGTCTGTTATAGATCACCCAACCAGGATGTAGAGGTAGATGAAATATTCTACAAGCAGCTGGGAGAAATCTCAAGATCACTGGCCTTTGTCCTGGTGGGAGATTTCAACCTACCAGGGGTCAGCTGCGAACACAATACAGCTGAGAGGGAACAGTCTTGGAGGTTCCTGGAGTGCACTGGGGTTAACTTCCTGACAGCTGGTGAGGGAACCGACTAGGGAAGGAGCCCTGCTGGACCTGTTGTTTGGAAATAGAGAAGGACTTGTGGGGAATGTGATAGTTGGAGGCCGTCTTGGGCATAGTGATCATGTAATGATAGTTTTCGATTCTCAGAGAAGCAAGGAGGAGGGTCAGCAGAACTGCCACCATGGACTTCCAGAGGGCAGACTTTGGTCTTTTCAGGAGGCTGCTTGACAGAGTCCCTTGGGAGGTAGTCCTGAAGGGCAAAGGAGTCCAGGAAGGCTGGATGTTTTTCAAGAAGGCAGTCTTAAAGGTGTAGGAACAGGCTGTCCCTGTGTGCCGTAAAAGAGCTGTAGGGGGAAAAGACCAGCCTGGCTGAACAGAGAGATATGGATACAATTCAGGGAAAAAAGGAGAGTTTATGGCCTTTGGAAGAAGGGGCAGGCCACCCAGGAAGGATACAAAGATGTTGTAAGGCTATGTAGGGAGAAAATTAGAAAGGCCAAGCCCAACTAGAACTTAACCTGGCTTTGGATGTTAAGAACAATAAAAAGAGTTTCTATAAATATATTAGTAACAAAAGGAGGACTCAGGAGAATCTCTATCCTTTATCAGATGAAGACAGTAACATAATGACAAAGGATGAGGAGAAGGCGGAGGTACTTAATGCCTTCTTTGCCTCAGTCTTTAGTAGTAGAGTCGGTTGTCCCCTGAGTACCCAGGCCCCTGAGCGAGTAGATAGGGGTGGGGAGCAGAATGAAGCCACAACAATCCAAAGGGAGATGGTGAGGGACCTGCTCCAATACCTGGACGTACACAAGTCTATGGGGCCGGGTGGGATCCGCCTGAGGGTACTGAGGGAGCTGTTGAAAGTGCTTACTGAGCCACTTTCCATCATTTACCAGCAGTCCTGGCAAACCAGAGAGGTCCCAGTTGACTGATGTCTAGCAAATGTAATGCCCATCTACAAGAAGGGCTGGAAGGATGATCTGGGGAACTACAGGCCTGTCTGTCTGACCTCAGTGTCTGGAAAGGTCATAGAATGGATCATCCTGAGTGCCATTATGCGGCACATGAAGGACAACCAGGCGATCACGCCCAGTCAGCATGGGTTCATGAAAGGCAGGTCCTGCTTAACTAACCTGATCTTGTTCTATGACAAAGTGATCCACTTGGTGGATGAGGGAAAGGCTGTGGATGTTGTTTACCTGGACTTTAGTAAGGCCTTTGATACAGTTTCCCACAGCATCCTCCTGGAGAAACTGTCTGCCCATGGCTTGGACGGGAGTACTCTTCACTGGGTTAAAAACTGGCTAGAGGGCCGGGCCTAGAGGGTGGTGGTGAGTGGAGTTAAATCCAGTTGGTGGTCTGTCATGAGTGGTGTTCCCCAGGTCTTGGTACTGGGGCCAGTTCTCTTCAATGTCTTTATCAATGATCTGGAGGAGGGGATTGAGTGCACCCTCAGTAAATTTGCAGGCAACACCAAGTTGGGTGGGAGTGTCAACCTGCTTGAGGATTAGAAAGGTGTTGCAGAGGTATCTGGACAGGATGAATATATGGTCCAAGGCCAATGGTATGAGATTCAACAAGGCCAAGTGCCGGGTCCAGACTCCTTTTGGATATTTCCTTCTTCTTAGATTTACCATGTCTATTTTCACAGTAGTTTGTATGTTTGTAGTAATTACAATGTATCATAATTCAGCATCTTCTACGTGGAAGTCACAGCATTCCTGTAATGAAATGACTTCACACTCATGGGGAGCAACTATTTTATTGAGTTTTGAAAGATAATGGAAAGAGCACCATTGGACATAACATTTCAGAATAGCGTTTTCACAGAAAGTGAAAAGACCCACTTGCAACTTGCAGCTGGGTGATGTCTTTGGGACCTTCTTAATATTTACTGTGCAAAAAGCCAAAGCAGATTGGAAAACCATATAGGAGAGCAGGGAAGAATGCATATGAAGAAGTGACACTTGTAAGTGTATAAGTGTATGGTTTCAGACTGGAAAGTGGTTGAGATGGATCAACCAGCAGGCGAGGGGACAATCCAGGACTGCTCAGAATTTCAGGATTGGTCAGACACAGAGACATGAGGTATTGGCATCAAGTAAGAACACAAACCATTATAAACGTTGGAGTTAGGTACTCTGACGTTGCACAAATTTGTCAAGAGTAGAAGAGAACAGTTAGGTCACTGAGCTCAGTCCCCCACAATCTGTAAAACTGTTTAGTTCAGGTAAGTCTAGAGAACTTTTAAGTTTTCTGAAGACCAGACACCTCGCTTGAGACCCTCACTGTTGTTTGACTAGTTTTTTGTGTCTCTCTACTACTAACGTTCAGCAAAGGTTTGCTTTTATTCTGAACAGTTCCCCAACTTGGACAGGGGTTAAGAGCAACTACTGTACTGATAAAAGGCGTGGATGTAGCCAGGGAGACTTCCTATCATAAGAGCTATTTTCCTGCAAGTTGATCTTTTAAGAAAGGTGATGGAACCTCTGACACTTGATATATTTAAAACTGCACTGAACGAAATGCAAAGGCGAATATTGAAAAGAGCAATACTATACTAATAGATAAATGGAGCAGGCGACCTATTACATCTTTTTAAGCTTCACTGCCATTTGATAGCTTTTTTTAAAGAAAAACCTGTACTTCCAAGTTCCAATTGAAAGAAACATTGGATTGGAAAAGATCTCTTGAATTACTGAATTTAGTTTCCTGCTCTTGCAGACAATGAAGTGAAATAAATCCCATCAGTTGTTCTGTATTGCAGGAAAAATGTTAACATATCAGGGAAGAAGATTGTCATCGAATTTCTACCCTGCCTGAAGGTAGTAATATTTATAATAAAATTTTTTTAGAATAAGATTGTTAAACCAATTTAATAAGTTTTAGATCTTGGAAACCGTCATAAAAAGCTTCATATAGACTTTTGCAGTATCAGTGTTCATTAGTGCCTACTTCTACCATGCTGTATAGAGGAAGCAATAATTTAGCTGGAAAATGTAGATCATAGGTACTGCAGAGCTCTTACCATATAAAGTTTATCCAAGGCTATAGCAACTGTTATTTAGTAACTATAGGTAAATGGCTTCATTTCATGGAAGATCATTGGTTTTCTTTTGCACATAAAATATGCTGACCAGCACTTTGAAATGGTAACAAGGTCATTTAATTCTCCACACTGGCTAAGAGTGACCTTACTAAGGAGGTATTGGTAGATAACTGTCAGTGAGCATATCGGCAGAATATCACTAAATAGTTTGGAAGCTCACACTCAAACCTTTTTGGCAAGCTGCCTTTACTAATCATAGAATCATAGAATCATTTAGGTTGGAAGGGACATTTCGGATCATCAAGTCCAACAATCAACCTAACCCTGACAAAAACCATCACTAAACCATATTTCTAAGCACTATGTCTACCCATCTTTCAATACCTCCAGGGATGGTGCCTCAACCACTTCCCTGGGCAGCCTGTTCCAATGCTTGATAACCCTTTCAGTGTCAAAATTTTTCCAAATATCCAGTC
>VYZM01015765.1:2280-51258 GCA_013398915.1 Dromas ardeola | reverse complement strand
GTACAGGGGGACAATCACTTCCCTAGTCCTACTCACCACACTGTTCCTGATACAGGCCAGGATGCTGCTGGCCTTCTTGGCCACCTGGGCACACTGCTGGCTCATATTCAGCTGACAGTCGACCAACACCCCCAGGTCCTTTTCTGCCAGACAGCTCTCCAGCCACTCTTCCCCAAGCCTGTAGTGCTGCATGGCGTTGTGACCCAAGTGCAGGACCCAGCACTTGGCCTTGTTGAACCTCATACCGTTGGCCTCCAACCATCAGTCCAGCCTGTCCATATCCCTCTGCAAAGCCTTACTAATCCTCAAGCAGATCAACACTCCCGCCCAACTTGGTGTCATCTACTAATTTACTGAGGGTGCACTCAATCCCCTCATCCAGATCATTGATAAAGATGTTAAACAGAACTGGCCCCAATACTGAGCCCTGGGGAACACCACTTGTGACTGGTGCCGACTGGATTTAACTCGATTCACCGCCACTCTTTGGGCCTGGCCATCCAGCCAGTTTTTAATGCCCCACCCTTGCCTACCTCATAATCAGTGACCTCTTTTCTCATTTCACTCAGGCTTATTTTTCTGCTGAAGCAGGTACAGAAGATAATTTGACCTCTAAACTGTAGGAACACATATAGTTCATTGCACTGAAAGTCTAATTGATAATTCCTAATTGGTAATTTTCTTTGGTTTTGGTATCTAAAATGTAGATACTGAACTGTTTTACAGTTATGAAAGTGGTAAGATCTGTTGCCACTCTTCTAACAGATGGGAGGGAAAAAACATGTATTTTATGAACCATTTTCTGAGGTGTCATTAGCAGACCAGTCTGTCTTCCTCTCTCTTGAAAAAGTAGTGTAGCCCACATTAATGTTTTACTGAATACCTAACAGAAAGTCATAAATCTTCATTGACTTTCAAGGATTACCTCCTCCAAGCTCAAGAGCTACCTATTCCAACATGCCAAAAGTCAAGTGAAGCTGGCAAGGATAAATGCATGGATGAGGGAGGAGCTCTTGACTAAACTCATACATTAAAAAAAAAATAAATGTACAAGAGATGGAAGCAGGGCCATGTGGCTGAGCAGGAATGTAGAGATGCTGTCCAATTGTGCAGGGTTGGCATTAGGAAAGTCAAAGCCCATCTGGAGCTGAACCTGTTGAAATTCAGCAAAAGAAAATGTAAAGTCCTGCACCTGAGGAAGAATAATCCCATGTCCCAGGAAAAACTGGGACCAAATGACTGGAAAACAGCTTGACCGAGAGTGATCCAGTGGTCCTGGTGGGCGACAAGCTTACCATGAGCCAGCAACGTGCCCTTGTGGCACGGAAGGTCAACGGCATCCTGGACTGCATTAGGAAAAACATTACCAGCAAGCTGAGGGAGGTGATCCTTCCTCTTCACTCAGCAGTGGTGAGATCCCATCTGGAGTGTTGTTCCCCAGTACAGGAGAGACATGGATATACCAGACCTGGTCCACCAAAGGGCTGCAAGTATTACTAAGGAATGGGAGCATCTGTCATACAAGGATAGGCTGAGAGAGCTGAGATTGTTCAGCCTGGAGAAAAGAACCTCGGGGATGATCTTATCAATGTGAGTAATATTTGGAGAAAGACAGAGGGAAATAAAGAAGATAGAATCTGGTTCTTTTCAGTGTTGTTGAGTGACAGGATAAGAGGCAATAGTCACAACTTGAAATACAGGAAATTCCTTTTAAGTATATGAAAAAACAATTTTATTTTAAGGCTTATTGAACCCTGGAGCAGGTAACCTGGTAAGATTATGAAACCTCCATCCTTGAAGTTATTCAAAACCCAACTGGACATGTTCCTGAGCAACCTGCTGAAGTTGACTCTACTTTGAGCAGCAGGGGCTGGACAAGACAATTTCCAGACTTCCAGCTCAACTATTCCCCTATTCTCTTATTCTAAAAAAATTGCTTAATATATATTTAGAAAATAATCCAATCTTTCATAGAAATATTAATCATCACTGCATACAGGAAAGATGTTGCTACTGATCTTGCTTGTCTTAAAAATTGGTTCTTTTTGTGTACTTAGGTGTGTCCTGTTTGAAATATTTGTCTTTCTACAGAGAGTATAAAAACTCAAGTGTAACATGCTGGGTTTAGTATCTGATGATATTTTTGCTTGAATGCAATAACTAAACTTTATGTACAAGTCTGCTGAACACAGATATGAAAACAAATACTACAATAGTGGACATGCTATATTTTGCAGTGATGAAAGAATAGGAGATTGTTACATTTTCTTTGGGCAACATTCAAACCTGTAACCACAGAGCATGTCCAGACCTTTAGGGATATAGCCTTGAGTACAAGTCATTGTGAACTTGCACTGCAAAATGCCTGCAATTCCCTCCATTCTTCCACATGGGAGAAGATATCGAACTAGCATAAAAGCTTTTGCCAGTATGTGCACAACTTCAGGCTTGGTGCCTGCTATGATCTGCTTTTCTTTGTAGAGTCACTTAATCCATAAGTAAGTAACTTCACAAATAATTTCCGCGACTCATCTGAAGGGGCTAGGATTCAATAAAAATCAGATGGTCTGGACTCCTGATTTGTAGGAATAAGAGAGGTTGGTGGGGGAAATTACATTAGTCCTGGTTTGAGAACATGAGACAGCATAACAGAAATAGGAGACAAAAGAGGATGAAGAGCACATTTTCTGCTTTACATTTCAGTTGAACTATTGCATAAACCAGGACTGGGAATGATTATTGCCACCAGTATCCCCAGCTGTTATTGCTAGTTGCTTGTGAGCTAAATAAATTTGGGCATAGGCAACTTATATGTAAAATATGCATAATTTACTAAGTCGTGTTCTTTGCAAAATATTGTTCTGTGATCGTGTTAGGTCAGTTATGCTGGTTGTTTTAAATATAGATTACTATGGCTTCTTATTCTTCTCCACTTTAAAAAAAAACAACGCACTTGCTTTGGACTCAAGAGAATGAAGAAATGGAATTTAAACCCATACTCTCTGCTCTTTGCCCATGCAACAGCCAATTAAGAGCCTTGATGGGTCTCAAACAAGAAACAAGCACTTGTCACTGAATCTTCAGCTTTTTTTAGAGTCATAATTCTGGACTCTCTAGAGACATACAAGGAGGTGGGTAAAACCCAAGCAATCCAAAATGTCATAAGGGAGATTATTATACACATGCAATCTGCATATTCCTTGTATCTTGTCAACGCAAAAACACTTCTTCCTAATTATTGCAAAAAAGTTACAGGCATTACTCCTTTGATTCCTTCTGAATACTTTCCACAAGTAAACTATTTCATAGCACTGCAGGCAAAACTGGATAACGTTTTGCTCGCATCATTTTCCTTGCTTCCTAAGGCATCTGTGGAAGTCAGTCCTTTCACAGAAAAATATCAGTATAACATGAATAAATATCAATATCAATGTAATGAATACTAATATCATGAATATTACCGTTAATGCAAAGTCAACATTTCACTGATGTCTAAAGATAATGGCTATATAAACAGTATTCCATTTATGTTGCTTGCTTTCTTGCTTTAAAGCATTTTTATGTTCTAGCATCATGTGTTCCAGCCAAAATGTTACCATCATGGTTTTGTTTCCATCATACATTTGTGTATTCATGCTCAATACACTAACACAAAGAAGGTTTTTTGCTTTTATTCTGTCAGCCACAATATAGCCATGGAAGTACCAGCCAGGTTCTAATCTGCTTCATATGTCATTAATTAGATAATGCATATGCCTTTTTTTGACAAAATAAAGCACTGTTTATTCTTCTTGAAATCAAAATAACGAGTAAGTGTCACTTGTGGAACATTTAGGTTTGCCTGTGACCTAAGACATAGAACAAATCAAGAAATATTCTAGTCCACGTCTGAGACTGTGACACTCAAAAAAGAGAAAATAGGTTAGCTTAATTGAACTGGAAGCAGCTGGAAGAGAATAAATAAAGTAAGTTCACTCAGATACTTTTCTCTTTTCTCATAAAAATAGCTTATTCATAAAATCTAGCTTGAAACATATTTACTGTTTCACTTGGTGGATATATAGGATGAATAAATATGCTTTGGGTCTTTCTTTTTTGGTTATAGCTTCTCTTTATGCTGCTACGGCCTTTTTTCTTATTTTTCTTTCACACTGTACTTATTATTGCTACTTCCACCAGAGCCAAAGGCAACAGACATTCATGCATTAGTTATTACACTTATATAAAAAAAAGTCTCCTAAGCATACGCGTTCTGGCAGATTTCCTTGTACACTCAACTCATCATTAGGGGATCACTTATTTCCTATGAATTTTGAATCTAACCTGGGTGATTCTTTCAGTAGGTTTGAGTTTGGGATGCAGCTGAATGCGATAGAATTATTATGAATCAAATGAAAAATTTTGAAGTGTTAAAATATATTGGGTTCTGAAACCTATTGACAATGACTTAATTTATGGATTTAACGCCTAGTTAGGTGTTAAATGTTGTAAAAAAAAAAAGATCTCGGTAATAATATGGTTACTTTTTAGTAGCTAAGTATTGCCACACAGGAAACTAGGCTAAACAGTGAAGAAATACAATGCCTAATAGATTCAGAAAGATTTTCTTTTTTTTTTTTCAATCCTTTTTTTCTTGCTATAGATAGTGATATTATTATTCTGACAAATATCACAAAGTACTTAAAAAGACCATGAAAAATATGTATATAGAAAGAGGTATAAGGGGACAAGGTGCAGATGTTTAATTCTCTGTCCCTTAACTGGACTGTAGCACAGAATTGAATTAATCATCTCTGAATCTTTTTTCTTAAAACTGGATCAAAACAGACAGCACAATCACTGAGAAATGCAGCCATAAGGCAGGTCTTTAAAGACTTGTTTTAAATCTTATTTTGGGTAAGGTGATGCAGGAGGGGCTCACTGTATGCCTTTTTCATGGAGTTCGTATCTTATACATAGAGTAAAAGAAATAAATTTCTAGCCTGTTAACTGGTTCTTCAAAACTTGACAAAAAACATTCAGAAGGATTTACCATACATTTTAATGGAACAAGGCTAAAGCAACACGGGAATTTGGGAAGCAGGTTTTTTTTTTAATATTTAATTATCTCAAAATTTTTGAGAGGAGCCCTGAGGAGAAGGACTTTGTGGGCGTTAGTCGATGAGAAGCTTAACATGAGCTGGCAATGTGTGCTTGCAGCCCAGAAGGCAAATCGTACATATCCTGGGCTGCATCAAAAGAAGCACGGCCAGGAGGTCAAGGGAGGTGATTCTCCCCCTCTACTCTGCTCTGGTGAGACCCCACCTGGAGTATTGCATCCATCTTTGGAGTCCTCAGTACAAGAAGGACACGCGCCTACCTGTTGGAGTGGGTCCAGAGGAGGGCCACGAAGATGATCAGAGGACTGGAGTGCCTCTCCTATGAGGACAGGCTGAGAAAGTTGGGGTTGTTCAGCCTGGAGAAGGGAAGGCTCCAGGGAGACCTTATAGCACCTCTCCAGTATCTAAAGGGGGCCTACAAGAAAACCTTTTTACAAGGGTATGTAGTGATAGGATGAGGGGCAATGGCTTCAAACTGAAAAAGGGTAGATTTACATTAGATACTAGAAAGAAATTCTTTATTCTGAGGGTGGTGAGACACTGGAAGAGGTTACCCAGAGAAGTTGTGGATGTCCCATCCCTGGAAGTCTTAAAGGATAGGTTGGATATAGCTTTGAGTAACCTGGTCTAGTGGGAGGTATCCCTGCCTATGGCAGGGGCGCTGGAACTAGATGATCTTTAAGGTCCCTTCCAACCTAAACCTTTCTATGATTCTATGAAATCTATTTCTGCTGGGCACTATTAGCTGTGTCTTCCAGGCTGTTTCATTTGTGTGGAAAGTAGTGTGGGTAGAGGAGGGAATGATCTTGTCCAATTAGTTCCTCACTTTTCAAGTTCCCATCATCGTCTTTGCATTTATGCATTTTTTTACTCTGCCGTTCCTTATATGAAATAAAATAATCATAAGAATTACAGAGAACGCCTTACAGTTTTCTATCATTTCAAGCAAATAGACAACAGTTTTATTTTCTTTTCATGCATTATTCTATCATTGTAAAGTAATGTTTCGTAAAAGGTGATTATAATGGTATTTTTAAGAAATGGCTTTACAATTATGTTTGATATTTTATGACCAACATAAATAAAACCAGTATTATGTGAGGCTGACTTGTTGTTTTCTTTGCTTGATTGCTTAATTTGGATTCAAACCACAATTTGCTAAAGGAGAGAGAGGAAATTTGAAGTTGCATTACACGTACATACTGAAATCCGAAGAAAATGCAGAATGCAAAATTAAGCATAAAGAGAGCAGATAAGAATGAAGCTAGTAAATTTGAATAAAGCCATTTCAAGACTTGATGATTTCTGATGTGTTCTAATTACTCTATCAGGACATCTGAAAAACAATCAGTAGAACCAGAATAACAACACAATTCCCCTGATATTTATGCTAAATGCAAAGACACCGTATAAGTAATTAAGTTGCACCACTTTATTTATTTATGTTACATCTTTATGGGTGGAATCTTGGGGCAATTGTGACAGTTTTATTGAATGAAATACCGAAACTCTTATGTTTATCTTGAGTGATTTTCATTCAAGAACATTTATCAGCCAAAGATACTGGCATCTTGATCACTCAAACATGTCCAAGGAAACTCAGATTATGGAAAAACTGGGGACATCTTTCAGCACACTTTGAAGTTTGAACATGTTGACTTGTTAAATGAGGGTTCTCTTTACTGGCTCAGCAATAGAAAGGCAGAAACACTACGGAGTGCTGTCTCTGTTGTGACTTGGATTTCCATAGAAAGGGAAATTCATGGCTAACGATACAATATGAAGCTAGTTCAGGGACTCTTAAGCAACGTATAACAGAAGATGAACTCTCAGCTGGTAATGAATTTCTAGTGCTAAAGCTGGCCTACAGAAAGTATTGAAAAGGAGTACAGCTGCTAGTGTTTTAGGCCCTGAATATCCATTTAAATAATAAATTAATAAATAATAAATAACTAATAAATGAATTAAGTTTAATAGCAAATAACTTTAGGGTAAGGGATCAGTAAGAGACTAGCTGATGCGCAGTTATTCAGAATCCTTGCATTCAAAATGTTCCAGGAATGTTCATGGGCTGTCATCAACCTGAACAAAAAATAGTAGCACAGAAAGCGTGCCCCTAGTCTTAAATCTAACCCTTTTTTCCCTTTCTTACAGAGCTTTAAAGTGACCACTTTTGAAAATTGTAACCATACATTTTTATTAATTGCAATGGAAAATCTCCCTCATTGGGGCACTGCAGTAAACCTGGATAAAGCAATTGTCAATTCACTATAGAAAGCAATCTTCTGCTTATCAAACATGTCAGTTATCTGTGAGTCTATGAATAGTCAGTGATTCAAGTGTGGCACAGTCATCTAGATCAGTACACAGCTTTCAAAACCTTTCCCTTATGGGCATCAATTATCATTCTGTTTTCTCTAAAGAAGGGCAAGAACAAGTTAGTTTGGAATAAGAAGCTTGCTTATTTGTCCGGTTTTCTGTAAGCTGATGAAACCTTTTTGGCCTCATGTGGATCTGTCAGTCTATCACCATCCACAAATTTATCCTACAAACTACTCTTGTTTCTGTTGTATCGTTTGCATGAAAGCACAAGCTGTCAACACTCATTCATTGTCAGAAACGATGAAGTGGCCTACAGCCATGGAAAATTTTTTTCCCCTGTATGATGTGCATGAATTACATAAGTTAAATGTGTTTTCTCCAGGTATAGTCTTTCACTGAAACAATTTGGCCTAAGTGTTCCGTTAGGAAAAATAATACAAAGTGGTTCTCTGAATATTACAGATATAACTACCAACTTTCTGTGACTCAAAATATAATGCAGGTGATTACCTAATCATACATGTAGGTATAACAAGCAGCTCTGAAGCTTCCTGTGTCCTCTTTGTTCGTTCCTGTCTAGTGGGTCATCTGCTGCATTCAGCTCAGTGTGGCCTGTGGTGTTAGAGCTACAGAGCATGAACAGGGGCAAGGAGGCTGAATTTTCCGTGCTCCTTAATATACTGTTTCAGCTTTGATTTATTATGCAATGCTATACAGGATAAGCAACTTCTAAGTTCTTTGATCAGCTACACATACGTAGAGCTAAAGAGAGGACTAGTTCAGTACAGGCATCAATTGTATTTTGATTTTGGAGATTGTTTTTTCTTTTTCGAAGTCTATTCCTACAACATTTCAGCATATTGCGATATTTTTAAACTGTCTTTTCAAGGATTTCTGTCTGTTAATGGTCCCTCGTTCTATCTACAAGATAAATTTCCCCTCTCTATCTACAAGATAAATTCAATTTCATGACTGCTTATCAAATCTGTTGAAGATGTTGTGATCTTTCTTTGATGCTGTGGAGAGTTATCCATGCCTCTTAAAGCTGTGAATTTGATTGCTGCTCTGTCTTCTACTTAGCACTGCCAAGACCACCTACTTATGCTTCTACAAAGTCAGTTGATCTCTTTTGTTAGCTGAGTACTCCTGTATGAGTACATCAGGACTTAAAGGGGCTTTGTCTGTTTCTATGTGTAAATTAACATATCAGTTCTAACCTAAAATTTAATTTCCTCTGTTTGCCTCTGCTGTTTGATGACCATTTTAGAGAATAGTTTTGCACTGTTACAATAGCAGACAATCCACCCGGCCTATTTTTAAAATAAAACAGTGGATTTAGCTACAGACAACAACATACTAGCACTACATGCATTTTGGGTTAATGGGTTTTGTCCCAGCTTCTGTCAGATGCCTGGTGCAGTTTATGGTGTGGACATTAACCATGGCACCTCTCTAAGCATCTTGCTTTTGAACAGGCTTAAACATGAGTTAAATGTTTGATCCTGCGAAAACTATAACACTTTTGAGAATGTGCAGAAACACTTCCATTGATAGACAGCCTGAGAACTTTAAGGGAGTAAACAGACTTTTTAGGTGCTTAGAGGGTCCAAGAACCTCAGCTGTGGAATTTAGGTGACTGATTCATTTCTTGAATCTAACATTTCCTTCCCTAATAAGGGTCCGATGTCAGCAATGAAAGCAGACATAGTGCAGGAGAGTATTATGCAAGACCACAGAGCACCAGCAATACCTCTTAATCTACATTGCACCTGTTCCAAGGCTGTGTTCTTTAAGCAGGCTGCAAAACAAAAACTCCGAATTATGTCAGAATGATTGGCAGCTGGCAGAGAGGTATGGTCATTATTGGCTGGAAGCACCAAATGAATTTTCACCTCTGTCCCATATACCACACTGAGAAACTGAAAAGTCGGTATATTAGATCAGTGCATACTTAATGCCCTTTCTTAAGTTATAACAGGTGAAAAGTTGACAAACATATACCAGAACAAATATGCTTCAGGTTCAAAATTTTAACATTCAGCATTTGGTTTGAAAAAGACAGGCTAAAAGGTTGAACTGAGTGGTTTTGGTGTGCAGAGGTCATAATTATTTAGCAAACCACCTGGGACAAACAATCTGCATTGTAATTTCTAGTGGGTTCTCCATGAATTTTCTGGATGGGCTATGAAGTCAGAAACACAAAGACAGAGATCTGAAGCTGCAGCTCTGTAAACAAGTGTAAGAAAAAGAAATCATATCACACATCCCTTTTCCTGTGCCATTGCATTAAAACTTTTCATAGCATGATGTAATCATATTTAGTCCCTGACAGTTAAACACATAGATGGGTGCATTAAAAAAGTCTGGATTTGTGAACATGGGACTTAGGTGTGGGTAGAAGCTAAACAGAATATTCCATAGTTCTGTTGTGATCCGTGATGGTAGTTCAGCTATTGTTGCTAATTGCAAAATCTGTCTATGAGGCATCCACAATATTTGGTTAGAAGGATGGAATCCTCACGAGGAAAAAGTCAAAACCCTGCCTTGAGCATAATTTTGGCTCGCAGCTTTGTGGTGCTTTCCCAGCTACTGGGTTTAATGTTAGTCTTCAGCACTGTAACTGAAAACAAACGTTGTTTTTATTTTTAACTGTTTATCCCGTGGTAGCAATGCTAACAAAATGCTGACCTGGAGAAAGGGCCTGGTGTAGAAATCCTAAACTGCTGACCAGACGAAGTCAATAAGGACTGGGAATTCAGCACTCTCAAACAAAGATTGTAGAGGTGAAATTTTGACCCCTGTGAACATAAAACTTCAAGGGCCTTCAGTGCAACCAGAATTTCATGCTAAATCTCAGAAAGTAGGTACCCAAGATGAAAAGTGCCCAAACTAAGAGGCCCCTTTGGAAAACCAGCTTTTGAATGACATACTGGAATTTGAACAAGGAGTCATTGTCAGAACTGAGATGAACTCATGATTTCCTGGCTCTCACTGATTGAAATTATTTCTTAGAACTGGCTAGCATAGCAATAAAAGCAAATTTTGTGCTGCAATCATTTCTGATACTGTGTTCGACTTTATAAAATATGTTCCTTGGGGGTGAAATTAATGAGCAACACATAAAGACTGCTTATTCACACTTTATGCAGCTGCACTTACGAGAGGACTGGGAAAGATGAAATCTAGCCTCAGTGCAAGGCCGTGATGTGATGTGGCCAAACTTCAGGGGGTTGTGGCTTTCATTTAACCTTATAGGCTGGAGTAATAGCTGCTGAATCTCTGCATGTTCTTTGTGAGGATTCCAAGTGACTTGATCTTGATCTGACATTTTGCAGCTCTTTTCCAAGCCTATTCCTCAGTGCTTTGCCACAACTCTGTTTGAAGCAGGATCGGGCCTTCTTCCGTGGTTTTCATACAGGGGGAATACATTCCTTCTTCTCATAATTCCTTTATCAACAGTTTCTACGTAGGATCTACTTATTGCGCTTCAGTGAGGTTGATGACTTCAGGTAAGTTATGGGCAACCCACAGAAAATGGCTGACAGAAATTTCCTCTGGCACTGCCTATGTTATATGGATAATAGTGAGCTTTCATACAGTGTTATATCCTATCATTCACAGCCCGGACATTAACATATATAAGGCTTATCAGTTAAATGTGAGCTGTGGAGAGCAACCCAAGTATCAAGGAAGAGTGCCATACAGGTGTGGTTGCCTGCCCTGTTTTTGGACTGTAGGTTCTGTGTTGCACTTCCTTTAGACAGGCAGTCTCAATTTTTAGCAAAGAAAGTGGAGGGAGAAGAATCTTTATTGAGAAGGGGATAGGAATGAAGCGAGACCTAATACATACTTCTCATCTCTGGTTATGACCTTTTCACCATGCAGGCGAAGGGTATATTGCATAATAAATCATAATATTGGTGATTCTCAAATTATTTGAGAGAATTTTGTTAATTGATATTAATTTGTTTCAGACACTGCCCTCTTTCTTATGAAAGACATACAATTCCTTTCATTATGAATCTGTCTTCTGAGGTCTAAATATTACCAACTTTGTTATATCAAAATTTCTTATAAAAATCAATAGGACTTGGACTGCAGAAAGACTGGAAATGAACTATGGACTTTGGCTGTAAATTAGAAGGGCTGGATCCACTAAGGTATAGTAATACTAGTAAAAATTCTTTAAATTTAAAATTTGGTTTGCTAATATCAAAGGGAGTACTCATTTATTCACGAGCCAGACTTTGCTGTATTTTACGTAGTCTTCTCCAATGATAACTGTGTCAGGATTCCTGTGTGGTAAGATAGCATTTACAGTGTAGCTACATGATATTTTGTCAGCTGATGAGAGGTCAGTCTGCCCCTACTTGCAGTTAGCTTGACTTCATATAAACAGGGATAGCTCACCTCTAAGACCAGGCTAATATTTGCGTTAGCACCTCGCCAGCACTGTTACCTCAGTTCAGTACCATAGTAATTACAGTAATTGCATGACTTCCAGTGCAAGAGGAGTTTGGAGATGGAGAGCAGAGTGAGATCATGTCAGTACACCAGTGTAGGCATGTCCAATGGTGTTAAATAGGGTGGGAGATCCTATCTTCTTAATACAGTAGATGAAGACAGGGAAACATTCTTAAAGGAGGAAGGGGGATGAAGAAGGATAAATGTATTAACATAGAAGAGGCTGAGAATCCCAAACTTGCCAGAAGGAAAAGCTATACAGAATATTATGAATAACTTCCTCAGAAAGAAAATGTCTTGTTCGTGAAGAGATTTACACCATACTTTCTCATTATCCTACTTGCAGACTCTTAGGTGGGCTCCTAAAAATACTAAAGGTAATTATAAACATTATCTGTTAGAAGTGTTGTTTGAATCCAAAGAAAGACACCCTGACGAAGACAGAGTTAGAAATATAGCTCTGGGAAAAGATTTGTTTCACCTCACAAATAGATGATATCTTTTAAAATCCCTGTTGGATTGTCCCACCTACTGTGTTTCACACTAGACTCTCATGGTAATATAAAAAGAGGAATGTTTTTTACTTCCCATGCTAACCACATTGCAAAATAATCACTTTAAAAAGAAATGGCTGACATATTTAAAATAAAAGTATTCCTGCAAAATGTTCATCTAGAATTTCCTGTGTTTGGTTACTCCTAAAACTAATCCTCTACTCCCTGCTTTTATATAAATATTCATAAAGCATTTCAGTTGCTAGAACTGTTCTTGCTGTTCGTCTGTTGAGTTGAGCATGTGCCCTTATCATTTTATCATGAAGATTAATTTGTCTTTTCTATTTATTTTGATGACTTATTGGTAGCAAACAGAAACAACCCCCATAAAAACCTGGGAACCTAAGATGGCCTTCTGAAAATCAGCAAAACAAAATAGATCACTAAACCAAAAAAGACGAAATTCCTGAAAGCTAGAAGGGCACTGCTTGAACAGATTGTTTAGACCTTTTTTTGTTGTCAACTTTCATAAAAATCAGGTGAAATAATTTTCCTTCTTTTTTGACAGTTGCATTTTTATTACACATTTATTTCATTTTTATTCAGCAGGTGTTTTCTTTGCACTCACTTTTGTGGACCCTCATAGCATATGTCACGCCATTGGTTTTGGAAGGTGTAAGTCCCATTTAGGGTTGAGAACCAGAGATGAAAGGGAATGAAAATAATTTACTATATTTCTTACAAAATTTCAGTGTCTCTAGAAAGTGATGTAAATGTTATTTTTTTGGTAACTCTTATTTCCTGTCAATACTTGATTTAATAAAAAATTAAATAGTTCATTTTAGGATGTCAGATTTTGTTGCAGAGATGAGCTCTGGCTAGAATAGAATAAAATTGGTGTGCTTGTTTAGACTATTTGCTTGTTTGAAATGGTGACTTTCTTCTCTGTTCTGAAGATATGAAAGGGATCAGATTCATTTGATTACTTCTGGACATAATTATGTTTTCTTCCTGACAGTATGAATACAGTAAACTAATATACAAAGGCTCCAGGAGAACACTTACACACTACTTCCTGCTGGAAACGAAATAAAGACCCCACTGAACATTTAATGTCATGAGGTAATTTTGAACTCACCCCTCTCTCTGCAGAACAGACTAAATGGTGTCTTTCCAATTAAAAAATATACAGTGCTTCATAGCTTCTTAAGTATTTTCAAGTATTGCTAAGTTATTATGCAAAATCTATATCATTAAATCGATAATCGCTCCTAGACAGTTTCTTAGTTGCAAGCTGGAGAACATGGTGGTTTTCCAAACCTAGTGGTAAAGTATACTGAGGTGTTTGTGTAACAGGCGATACTGAAGTTGTAGCAATACTAAGACAAGCTGAAAGCAAAAGAATGTTGATAATTAAAGGTGAAAGAAGAAAAGCTGGAAGAATCTTGTAGATTAGTTAGACCTTTAGATAAATCTACCAGCCAAATTTCCTTAACTTCCCACTATGCTGGTTTTGTAGCGCTACATGGCAAAGAAGGACTAGTAGAGGACTGACTTATGGCTGTTGTGTGTAATTGTGCTCTCAGGTTTCATTACAGTAATAAGGAATAGGGTTGTAATGCTGATTCAAATCCTAGAGGACTTTGGTTAGATCTGTAAATGTGCAAACCTCCATTCAAGTTTTTAGCAACTCAGAACTTCACCCGGTACAGGCAAAGTGGACTAAGGATCCTACATGACACTACCCAGCAATGACTTCTCTAAACCCTCTATAAAGTCACAGGACTGCATAATTGGTTAGTGTCTATGTAATTTAAGTTCACATGTTTATCAGATTTGATTCTGTTCCTTCCACATGGTATGGATCCTTAACACTCACTGACAATTGGGAGTTTAGAATGGATATCATCCTTCAGTCTGGATTTCATTAAATGCAAAGAGATTATGTATCATTAAAGAAAAGAGGAAAAAAAAGTCATTGCATTTGGCTCCTCCTAACCTTGAGGGGCCCTCTGCTGCACGTTACACAATGAGAAGAAAAGAGAGAAATAAGTCATCTAAACATCTATTCCACTACCAGGCCAATTCATTCTTAGTTTTTCTGAAGGGACAATGTTTATTGAGTTTAACAGTGCAAATTCACATACAGCATGTCTTTTACTTCAATGGGAGTATGATCTCAGAAAAGGGGACAACCCAACAGAATAATAGCAAGATTTTCTCTTTAATTATATTTTAGCTTTAGCTCTGTGTAGCTCAGGTGAGAAGACTCTACACTTCTTCTTTTCCATTGTTAGTATTGGATAAAGTATTTCTCTTAAACGAAATGGAATGGTGGATCCCCAGAGTTTATTGTTAGGCCTAAAATCTTTCAATTCATCATCAAATTAAATAAATATTTCAAGTAATTTCATTTCTTCAAAACAGATTAAGAAACACCAGAAGCCAAGCCAGGGAGAGAGAGCAATGGTGGAGAGCTATCTTTGCACGAACTGAATTTCATTTTTAGTGTGTCAGTGATTCATTTTCTTTCTTATTTATCTGGTTTTCTTTCTGCACAACTTGGGAAGAAAGATATGTACAAGTGGCGTGGAAATGTATATGTTATTCTTCTCACTGAAAAGAAACAGTAGAAATTGCATATAGTCTTAAAACTAATTTCTTGTTTTCCGATGGAAAGGACAACATTCTCAGAGGTTTCTATACGGTGTGACCTTTTTGTGTCTTGCAAGTTTTCAATTAGATTTTGAATCTGAGCAGATCTTTAAAAAAGAACGATTGAGACAGAAATGTCTTATAAGCAGAGGAGTAAGGTTGAGGTCTCACATGTTCTCACATCCAAAAATTGCCTTCATGGAAATGCATAAACAGATTAGATTAAGAAGTGTTTGAGAGTGGAAAACAGAGAACAGTTTATCTGATCGTATTGTAGTTTTATTTATTTATTGTTTGTATTGATTTTTTTGTCATCAGCTGAGAAACAAACCATGTTCCTGAGTCAGCTTCCCCAGCAATACCCCATGCAAAATAACACTTTCATTAAAGTATGTGTTTACAACGGAGAGAGTACTTATAGAACATTCTAATTCTATTAGACACATTTAGGAGATAACTACATATTATATTTTCTCCTGAGAGTGAAAATTGGCTAACAGTGATAACTCAGGGTGTTGAAAAGAAGTAGAACATAAACGCTTTTTCCTTTCCTTCCCAACATTCCTAAAAGACAGAGAAAAAGAAGACTTAACAGAGTATACATTTCAAGTTGTGGGGATCCAATCCAATTTTTGCTGACTATAGGGTCTTCTACCTTCTGAAAAGTCAATGGGACTTGACAGAGTATAAGTATAAAAAAGATGTAGGTTTCAGATTGTAAATTCTCCTGGTAAGGACTCCCAGTGTACAAATTTCTCAAGTTGGCCTTTGTCACAGCTGAGACTGCTACAGCACTAATGTTATTCTGAACAGCTCCAAATACAATGGTTTATTGTTTGTATTTATAACATATCAGTACAACTTGATGACTTTGGACCTAAAAAATCTGCATTTCTAACTTGCTGATTCCCATAATAATCATAGAATCATAGAAACGTTAGAGTCGGAAGTAACCTTAAAGATCATCTAGTTCCAACCCCCCTGCCATAGGCAGGGACACCTCCCTCTAGACCAGGCTGCTCAAAGTCCCATCCACCCTGGCCTTGAACACTTCCAGGGATGGGACATCCACAACTTCTCTGGGCAACCTGTTCCAGTGTGTCACTACACCCATAGTGAAAAATTTCTTCCTAATATCTAATCTAAATCTACCCTCTCTCAGTTTAAAACCATTACCCATCATCCTAGTGCTGCAATCCCTGATAAAGAGTCCCTCCCCAGCTTTCCCGTAGGCCCCCTTTAAGTACTGAAGCTACTATAAGATCTCCCTGGAGTCTTCTCTTCTCCAGGCTAAACAAGCCCAACTCGTTCAGCCTGTCCTCATAGGAGAGGTGCTCCAGCACTCTGATCATCTTTGTGGCCCTCCTCTGGACTTGCTCCAACAGGTCCATGTCCTTCTTATGTTGGGGTCCCCAGAGCTGGACACAGTGCTTCAGATAGGGGTCTCACCAGAGCAGAGTAGAGGGGGAGAATGAGCTCCCTCAACCTGCTAGCCAGGCTTCTTTGGATGCAGCCCAGGATACAGTTGGCCTTCTGGGCTGCGAGCACACATTGCAGGCTCGTGTTGAGCTTCTCATCCACCAACACCCCCAAGTTCTTCTCCTCAGGGCTGCTCTCAATCCATCCTTCGCCCAGCCTGTATTTGTGCTTGGGATTGCCCCAACCCAGGTGCAGGAGCTTGCACTTGGCCTTGTTTAACTTCATGAGGTTGGCATGTGCCCACCTCTCAAGCCTGTCCAGGTCCCTCTGGATGGCATTCCAGCGTGTTGACTGCTTCACACAGCTTGGCAAACTAGCTGAGGGTGCATTCAGTCCCACTGTCCATGTTGCCGAAAGAAGATGCTGAATAGCACCAGTCCCAATACCGACCCCTGAGGAATGCAGCACTGTCAAATGCTTTGCACACATCCAGGTAGATGATGTCAGTTGCTCTTCCTTTATCCGCCAATGCTGTAATCCCATCGTAGAAGGCCATGAAATTTGTCGAACATGATTTGCCCTTAGTGAAGCCATGTTCACTGTCACTGATCACCTCCTTATTTCCCATGTGCCTTAGCATAGTTTCCAGGAGGATCTGCTCCATGATATTTCTGGGCACAGAGGTGAGACTGACTGGCCTGTAGTTCCCCCGGTATTCCTTTTTTCCCTTTTTACAAATGTGGGTTATGTTTCCCCTTTTCCAGTCAGTGGGCACTTCAACTGACTGCAATGACTTCTAAAATACAATGCATAGTGGCTTAGCAACTTCATCTGCCCGTTCCCTCTGGACCCGCAGATGCATCTTATCAGGTCCCATGGATTTGTGCACCTTCAGGTTCCTTAGCTGGTCTTGAACCTGGTCTTCTCCTGCAGTGAGCAGTTCTTCATTCTCCCAGTCCCTGCCTTTGCCTTCTGCAACTTAGGTGGTGTGGCTAGACCCCTTGCTGGTGAAGACTGAGGCAAAAAAGTCATTGAGTATCTAAGCCTTCTCCATATCCTGGAAAAATAGGTCTCCTGTTTCCTTCTGGAGAGCGCCCACATCTTCCTTAGTCTTCCTTTTACCACTGACATACCTGTAGAAGCTTTTCTTGTTGCCCTTGATGTCCCTGGCCAGATTTAACTCTATCTTGGCTTTAGCTTTCCTAACCTGATCCCTGTCTGCTTGCACAATTTCTCTGAATTCCTCCCAGGCTGCCTGTCCTTGCTTCCATCCTCTGTAGGTTTCCTTTTTGAGTTTGAATTTGTCCAAGAGCTCCTTGTTCATTCATGCAGGCCTCCTGGCATTTTTGCCCAACTTCGTCTTTGTTGGGATGCTCCTGAGCTTGGAGGAGATGATCCAGCTTTCTTGGATCCTACTTCCCTCCAGGGCTTTATCCCATGGTACTCTATCAGGCAGATCCCTGAAGAGGCCAAAGTCTGCTCTCCTGGAGTCCAGGGTAGTGAGCTTGCTGTGCTCCCTTCCTCGCTGCCCTAAGGATCATGAACTCTACAATCTCATGGTCACTGGACCCAAGGCTGCCCCTTTCTCCTAGCTTCACTTTCTCCTACCAGCCCCTCCTTGTTGGTGAGAACAAGGTTCAGCATAGCACCTCTCCTCATTGGCTCTATATGTCCAGTAAGACTGACAATCCTTTTCTGCATGTTTATTTTTGTGGGTGTGTATTCATCTGTTATTTAGGTGTTTCTACTGTGTTTTTCAAAACAGTCTCTAATTTCTGCAGAAATTTTGTGTTGCTTGGACAACTGGCATGTCACACCTAAGCAGACTCTATAGTATGAATACAGAAGATTGTTTATAGGCATGTCTTAAAGAATTGAAATCTTGGATGGTTGTTCTTTATGTAAGAATTTTGGCTGTTGTGAAGAAATGTCTTTTAATAGATGACTGCTTCAAGTCTAAATGACATCACTGTTAAATAACTTTTTTCTGTTATACATTTGAATTTACTGAGGTTAACCAAAAACATGTTGATACTCCATGCTGCACAAAACCTTAACACTCCAGAACCTGCCTTTTCATTTCAAAACATGGAAGTTCTTTACCCATACGGCTGCAAAATTAATCTTTGAATTATGAATCAAACACATTTCACAGCACTATCTTTTTTTTTTACATCCTTTTGCTAAAGAGTTTTTCTTTGCAATGTTCTTTTTCTTTGTATAAAGATGAATTAGAGGTGACAGGGAATCTATAAAAAGAACATGCCATTTAGCGTGGTAGAGTTTTTATCAGATGTTTTATCAGAATAAATGTTGATATCCTGTCTTATAAAAGTCTAACCATGACTGTCAGACATTGTGAATGAATACACTAAGTTCAGCATATTTTTAATTAAATAGAATCCTTATGGTATTTAAAAAATAAATTCCAAGAACTTTGGTGACTTTTTCAGATAAAATAGAATATTTTTCATCACAATCAGGCTTAACAGGATAAGCAATTGTTCTTTACCATTTGTGTTTCTACCCTTCAAATGTTTATACAAGGTAGTCTTATACCCATGGTTGTTATTTATCCAAGGTAATCATATACCCATAGTTATTTGTTTAGATTCCACAAGCCCAACTTTAGTTCTTTTTTAGTTCTTTTCTTTTGTCTTAAGCCTGATTTTCCTTCATCTTACTCATTCATGTTGCTCTGTTTCTGGTTGCTTCTGATTTTTTTCGAACTGTTTAGGATAGCTAAAACTGAACAAAGCATGAAAGATACAATTTAACAGAAGTATATAGAAATGGACTATAAACCTTCAGAGTATATAATCAGAAGGAGACAAAAATACCTCTTGCCAACATTCAGGGTTCCAACGCGTTACAGAAAGTCATGTAAAAAGTTAGCTTTCTGATTTACTGCATATATGTCCTTTACTGAGTGTAATAAAAGAATCTACCATAGTCATTAATGCCATACAGCCTAATACAGACCATGTACTGTCCTTGATCTATTGCTGAAAGGTCTGGCAGAAGATTAAAATGTTTCATGCAAATGTCAAGGTGCCTGTGTCCCTGATGGCTTGCCCAGTAATTAGTAGGGTAAAACAGGGTAACTGTTGTTAACCTTCTCTGACTACAGTTGTTCTTAATAATGCCCAGAAATAAATCCTGCCACTTTTCAACAAAATGTTTAGTATAGTAATACTGTATAGTAATAGAAAGCTGGAAAACTTACTCTTCAGAGTTTCACTGGTGTATGGCATTAATGTAAATAGGTGTAGCTTCATTTAATAGAGTCAACTTTGGTAAACTGACAGTCTGATCCATATGCATATTTGCAACATATAAGCAAAAATTAGCTTGAGTGCTGGATGTCTTTTAGAAATTGCTAAAAGGTGGCACTTAGATTGCCTCCAATTTTTGAACTTAATTTATAAAGTATGTTAACTAGAGAAAGGTTGTTTGGACAGATTGAGTAGGGAGGAATGATATTTATTCTTTCATTGAAGGTCAGCTCTGGGTAAGTATGTTTTTTACTCCTGCAAATAGTATTCAGGTAAGAATTAGGCAGTGCTTGGAACAGAAGTACCAAGAATCAAATTCCACGGTGTCTCACAGGAATTTATTTCTGAGATCACGGACACAAAAGAAAATCAAGTGTTTGTGCTCATCTGTGGAAATGTGATCCTGGAAGAAGTCAGCTCTATCTCCAGAAATGAAGTTGCAACTAGAAAAGGCTGACATTAACCTTGGGCTGATCTACTAAATTTACATTAACTTGCCCTTTATGGGTAATTGTGACTGATCAGACATATGTGTACAAGAGTTGTAGGAAAAATACAAGCGTTGTAGGCAACAAGTTCTTGATGTGTAGGTATCAGCCCTTCCATATCAAATGTGTATTTCATTTAAGAAATATGGGCGCATCTTGCTCACTGTAGAACATGGAATACAGCAGCCAGTAAAAAATGTACTGCTGAGGAAATGGGGACATCAGATGAAGAGGGACTGGGCAATAGCATTAGTAGTTTGGGTACAGGAAATGTAAGCTATTATGTCTGTTATGCAGAAATGTTCATTCTATTGTCTCAGTTTCATTTTAGTGTGGACAATTGTTCTAGCCTCTGCCATGTCAAGTAAAGAATCACTAGCCAAGCAGCACTTGTGGTTTCAGTGACACAAAATGCATTACCTATGTGTTATTTCCCACCTCTTGTTTTTCACAGTCGATTTGTGTTAGAAAATTCTTGCACTCTGCCCCCGGGAGAGATGCACTTCAGAAATTCCTTCCTTCATGAATAACTGCCTAACTAGTTCAAAATGCTACCTGCAGCCATGGACATTATTATATATGTCAGAGAAAGGTGAAAAACCTCCTCTTATTAAATGGTTCTCAAGCATTTTGTAGCATTTGAAGTGCATGTAAAAATATCTGCACTTCAGGAGTCCAAGACTGATACTGATGCCTTTTAATTTCCTAGGAGGGACTGGTACTCTGCAAAGCTTACTAACTTGGTATGTCCCCTACTTCTCTTACCCAGTTTGGGAACTGCCTCCCTAGGTGAGAATCATGAACCAATTTATCTATCAGAAGCTCCCCCCTGAACTTGTCTGTTGCTGATTACTTTACATACTAGGGCATGAAAGCAGTATTTTTAAAATATACCTCACCTTTAAAAGTTTGCTCACCGTTCATTGAAGCTGGATCACATCTGGCAGAAACTTACAGACTGTCTAGCTCCTACTATTATTTCTGTTGGATTAAGAAACAAGGATCCTGATAAGAAGCAATGTGCAAACAAAAAGTAGAAAGTCTTGATTTAAATGACAGGCACATGCATATTCTCAACAACAAAAAAATCATGTTAGTTAACACATGACCACTCAAAATTCAGGAAGATTAGTCACAACTTCTTTGCACATGTTCTCTGCACCTCTCCTCGTGAATATCGACATTACTGTGTACTATAGCACTGAGTTCCTTTGGGGATTTATATACTGTGTCAAAAATATATTTTGATGTCTTGCTTCTTAATTTCACTGGCCAATTCTTTCTCCTTTCATTAAAAGAAAAATCAGTAGGAAGAACCGGTTTATATTGTTTTAATACTATCATCAAGACTGCGTTGAGTAAGAATGAGCTGAGCTGACCTTCAGAGATATCTCACAATGGCTGGAGATACAGCTCAGCATACACAGTTGAGTCATCCTGTGGAAAAATTTTTTTTCAGTAGAATAAAGCTGTTGTAAACCTCCTCTCATCTTTTTCCTCTTTCTCTCCCTCCCTCTCATACACATGTAAAATTTATTCTTTATTTCTTTTCATTAATTCAGGCTACCATTTTATGTAGAAAATAGACAAACATTCTTTAAATTTTTCTAAATTTGAAGCTCAGACTGCATGATGACATACTGAAGTCGAGCATTTATGCATTACACGGAGAAAAACTATGTTCATTTTGGGTTTTGCCGTCTTTCAATTAATCATATGTCCTGTTTTCATGAGCTATGGGAGAAGGGAAGAAAATTAAAATGTCGATCTCTTTAAATACTGTTGTTCATTTTACTTGTCTTATTTAGATGCTCACTAAACCTGGCCTGATTTTATTGAGTTTGTTTTCATGTAAGTGTTTTCCAGTGATTATTTTTCCTGAGAGTATCTTTAACCTCATTATCATTAACATGGTGTGGCTCCCACTTCTTAGTCAAAGCTCAGAAATGAGTGACCAACAGTCCTGCTCAAGTTTTTGTGTTTTCATTACACCACATTCCTTCTGCTTTCAAACCTGTCAAGACTTCAGGTAGTGGACTTATGACCTGTACATAAAGTAATATTCATACCTATATTGAAGTCCTGAAAACAAATGTGAACTGTCAAAGAGAGGCAATTGGATCATCAGTGGTTTCATTCTCAGTTAGAAAATATCTTCTATTATTTGGCAACTGAGAGTGAAACGAATGCTTAGTGTGAAGTGTGGTTTATGTCTTATCAAAACTGTTAATTCAGTTTCAGGAAAAAAAAAAGGAAAAAAGAGTCTTTAATTGGGAGGCTAGAAAGCAACTGCTATTTCTGTAACCTTTGAAACAACAGAGAAAACATTCAATAGGTTACCCTCGAAGCACAGCCCGGAGGAAATAATTGTTTGTTCACATACATTAATAAGGTTCAAAGAGACATTGATTTATTAAATGATGGGTTGTTAGTAGTGAAGGCAAAAGCTAAACAAACCCACATGGAAAGATTATTAGTCTAAAAGATGGCACTGTAGCTCTTGTTATCACTAGCATATGTAAATAATTTTAAACTGAATTACTGAAAGTTTTACTGTATTTAAGATATGCAATTTTGTACATTATTTATAACTTTAATGTGTACATAGTTAATATAAGTTGGCATGGTTCCATTCTTTCCAGCAGAACTCTGGTGATTTACCCCACCTTAAGATCTTGCTTATTAACAGCAGTTATGCACCATTTGTTATAATAATATTAATACATGACTATTAGTAAATTTTTTTAAAGACAAATATTTAGAGAGTCATTGATACCTTGCTTCTCATAATGCCCGTGGAAATGTAGGTTGTCTAGATATAAACATACTCTGAAAATGAGAGTAATTGTCCAGCTGGAGAGAAATTGCAATCAGTAATAATGCCTTTTACTTTTAAAAAGCAATGAAATGTTATGCTAAGAAAACAATAATTTAGAAAATGTCACCGAGTAGATTGATTATATCTTGAATATATTCAATTTTCTTTGTAACATTTGCTTTCATAAAAATTGCGTTTCATTGTTTTTGTTTGTGCCCAGCTATGATCTACTTAGAAAGTAAAATAGGTCCCTTTTCAGGTAGAAGCATAAAAGGTACCACATTCCATAAGGAAAATAAGCTGATTTGTTAAGAAACGTTGTGGCAGGGGAAAAAGAACAGGGACAAAACCCAACGGGGGAAGCCAGCTAATGTTTTCTTAGGTTTATTCCTAAATGCTTATATACAAATACATTCATGTCAGATAAATTAAATTTATTATTCTGAAAACATGTCATATTATGTTATGGATGATGCAATTCTAGTTTTGAATTGATAATACTGGACCACAAGTACTGTAGTACGTAATTAAACTGAGTAGCAAAGAGGCAAGTAAAAAAAAAAGTATCTAGAATTAGAGTTATAACATATGTAAGGAGAAATATAACATGGGTATACAGAAAGAGGAGTTTTGATAAAAAGCATTCTGCAATGTAGTTTTATACTGTGACATCAATGTTTTTTTGAGACCATTTGAAAGGCAAAGTGTTTAATATTCTTCCCCACTGTTTGTGCAGTAATATAATATTCATACTTCATGCTGATAAACTTCATATTGAGTGAATACATATATGTAAGTTATAAAAATAATGGGTTTGAAAAATGCAAATCCATTTTTTATTTAAATACCAATTGCACGCTTAATTGATCTATTATGAAAATGTGACTCATTTATTGTACCCAAAAGATTAAATTAATACTGTATAAAGGACAATACATTCAAATATGTTTAAAATACATATTGTAACAGTTGAGTGTACTTAAAATACATCTTTCAGTCAGCAGGAACATTTAAAACTTTAAAGGGCAAAGATACAGTACCACTTTGCCAGCAACTCTACATCAGAGAACAACACAGCAGCTCACCATAATGCGTGCAGAAGGAATATCAAATGAAAGAAGGGGGTGACGAGGAATCAGCAGTTGGTTACACAGTACAGTCAAACCTCAAACAGCTTTTACTCAAAATTTTTTCATTTTTCAGTCAGCTGCATGCTGTCGTATTTGAACAAAGAGTTAATTTTAATCTGGAATGCTATTAATTTAGGCAAACGATAACACTAAAAGAGAGTCTGAAACATTATGTTGTGTTCTGGATTCTACATCCCTCTTCCTCCCTGCCAAACCTGAGAGACCATCTGACATCAGAGTGCTGAGGTTTTGTGTTTGTTAGTTTTCTTGCGCAAAACCACATCAGGGTACTTCCCATTTAGGGGAGTTGTACCAGGCCCCTCTGCAGAGGTAATCAGCAGTGATCCATCACGGCTGTCACATCTGGCCTTGTACTATACTTTTCAATATATTTCAGATATTTTTAATGTAGGCCTTGTACTTCAACATAAACATACTTTTAATTTTATGATCCTAATAAATTTAATGAATTAACCCAGTGTGGTGGAGAGAAAAAGACTTCACTGAGAGGTTCAAATTAACAATTTATTTGGACTTCACTCACAGGTGCCATACGCCACTATTGCAAGTTCTTATGGATACAATGGAAGAATGCACTATTGCAATTTAAGGAAAAAGAATAAAAACAGTTCACAGAGTACACTATTACCATCTAATGAGTGATCCCGAAAAGTGACAATAACAAACCACCAGCTCACTAGATATGAATACCTTAAACGAGTGCACAAATCGCGATCTTAGAGCACGCTAGACATCATACGTATGTTATCAAATCACTTACCCTCTCTCTCAGGTAAGGCCACTCAGTCCCTGGAAGTTACCTTGCACAGTGTCCTGGACAAAGGGGGGGAAAAAATCTCCTGCAGGCCAGCTGTATCTTTGAAGACTCCCCATTTTGCTCCCCAAAACTTTGGATTTAAATATCCTGTTTCTGATGACTGGGCAAGATTGTGCTCAAATGGATTACACTGTCTGGGATGGTTATCTCCGGTGGTTTGATGGTCCCTTAGGTAGCAATGTTTATTTTGTGATGTCTGGTCTCACACTCACTGAATAGTGGTGGGACCTGACTCAGGACATTTTGTTTGTTAAAGGCACCATTCGGGTTTCGGTTCTGGTTTCGTTTCTTATTGTAATGTAGTGTTGAGACCACCCCGGGCTGAGCCATTTCCACAGCTCCCCCCAAGTTATCTCTGTATAGATAGAGATCAATAAGCATCTGCCAAGGCGAGATGGAGCTGAGTCGAATGACAACTCCCTGCATCTCACCTTTTGTGTTCTGAAACTGGTTTGGCCAGGTGATCCCATTCACCCAGCCTATAAAAACATAACAAAAGCACAAATAAGTATTTAGAAAAAATTAGGTCACCTCATGTGTGAATGTAGTAATAGTCTATTTCCACCTCCATTACGCTTATTGGACACTTTTAACATTCTACCTACAGTATTTCTGAATGTCTCTTAGTCCGAATCTTGCTTAAACAAAGTTGCTAAAGATAGCATGAAAAGTGCCTTTGTTGTATCTTAGTTTTTCTTGGCTCTGTTGGGCACAGCACGAAAGCAGAAGTATTTGGCCCTGTGTATCTAAGTTGTCATTTGGAAATTTCAAGTTTTGGTTTCTTTCCTGCATGCTGAGGTTTAATTTAAACCATGTCACCCACCTAGAGTAATGATGTCATATCCCTCTGTGATAGCACTCTGAAGTTCTCTGAAGTTGCCAGTGAGTTAGTGCCATTCTCTCCTCTCATAAATGTTGAACAAGTGCAATAAAGAAAAATCCAGCACTTGTTCATGGAGCAAACTTTGTAATTTATAGAACAAAAACCAGAGCCAATGTTTAGTCCTCCATTAATGTAGAATGAAAAATAATTAAAAAGGCTTCCAGAATTTAATTTTAGCTCAGTTTAGTCATATAATCATTATGGTTGTTCTGACTTCAGGCTTTCACTTCCATTTCCAGGAAACTGCATTTTCTTGCTTTACAATAGCAGGTACTGTGGTTCCAGATCTACTCATGCCAGCTTTCGAAGTTTTCATAGATTCGTGGTGGAAGAAAAGACTTTCTATGTTGTTTGATCCTTTTCCCTTTCTAGAAATGAATTACTCTCTATAATGGACACTGCAGAACTGTGTTCAGAGTAGCTTCAAATGGCTGATCAAATGGCATCCATCATCACTTACCATTTAACAGATATAATGATATATGTAAACTTTGTTTTTCAAATGCGGTAGAAATTGTGTTCTGAACTTTTACTCAAATGACCTATTTATACTGAAAACCAAAGAAAGAGATCCATCTGTATCTACCTGATACTTCATTCCTGTACCTGCACGAGTCATTCTGATTTGTAGTCTAATACAGATGATCTGGTGAGACAGAAGAAACAGAGTGGAGACGAACAGATAGGCTGTGAGGGTGGAGTAGGGACTGGTGAGGTTCAGGAGAGAAACTCCACTGGGAGATGGGGAAAACTAATGCAAACTTGACCAAATTATATCTTAGCTATATGGTACATAGAATCAAGTTCTGTTAGTCTTCCATTAGATACCATTTTTTTGTGTTAGCAGTCTCCATGAACTTCTTTTTGTTGGAAAAATGAGATTAAAGGGTTAAGGTATGCAGCGTAAGTTACATTTATGGATGGTAAAGAAAGATAAACACGTCCTAAGAAAAGGGGGAAGAGCTGAATGCTGGAGAAATTTTGGTTTATATTGACTCTAAAGAGAGCCTACAATGTAGCAGAGATAAGATGACCAAATCTGAGATGGGCAGTTGGGTGAAATGCTGGCTTAAGCCAAGGCCCTTGCTGACCATGAGCTGCTAGATTTTAACTATGTTCAAAAACTGTTGCACCCTCCAATGTTTCAGATGTCTCAAAAATTTGAAAATATTTTGAGAAACCAAGTTTTCACAGACATCATGATTGTGTAAAAAGCCC
Source organism: Dromas ardeola (assembly GCA_013398915.1). Classification (NCBI taxonomy): domain Eukaryota; kingdom Metazoa; phylum Chordata; class Aves; order Charadriiformes; family Dromadidae; genus Dromas; species Dromas ardeola. The sequence continues at coordinate 24,155 of VYZM01015765.1, read as the reverse complement.
CCACAACCTTTGTCAAATACTAAATAAATGCTTTGTGTTATTGTACATTGGATAAATACTTTGGATTTAAGGCATAAGGAATGTTTGCGCTACCATGACAAACTGGTAACTGATAAGTAATATTGCTGAAATTTAGATTTATACATTTTATTTTCCCTATATACAACAGGGCTAAATCAATCATTATAGACCATTTTAGACAAGCCTGTCAACTCTAAGAATGTTTCTATAGCAGAGAATAAATACTTTGTCCTTTTTCTTAGATTTTTAAAATCTTGCTTACAGGTACACCACTGAAGATTTTTATATATTGCCTTTGTTTCTGCTTGAAAAGCAATTGTTCTTTCTGTAAATTATTTTGCCCTATTCCTTCTTGAATGGAGATTTTTGCATATGAACTGACAGGCGCTAGAAATATTGTTTAATTGTTTATGCCTCTCACCTGAAAAGCATGCATTGGGGATGGTTTTGCTTTGTTGTTTGTTTTTTGGTGTGGGTTTTTTTTTTCTTCTTGTGTTACTGTATATATTACTTAACTTGGAGAAAATAATTTAAAACATTTGGTTTAATTCCCACCTCTAACATTTTATTCCTAAGGAAAACAAAAACAAACCCAAAAAAGCCTCCAAGTTTCCCTATAAGTCTTTTCTGGTCTGTGAAAGTAGTATCTTTTTCACTGATACTTTTCATGGCTCTCTTTTGTAACTTTTCTTTGAACAACTGGAAGCTTCTCTTTATTAAAATTGAATGTATGTTTCACCACTCCAATTTAATCCAATATTTTCCATAGAAACAGCTCAGGAAGTGTAAGGGGATGGGTTTCCTGATTTATGCCTACACCTATATTTAAACAGTTTTGCACTGGCCTAATTTTGTTCAGTGAAGACTGCATCAGTATAATTCTGCTGTCAAAAATATAGCAACTTTTAGGTGTGTAACACCTTATCCTAATATAAACTTGTGTAGGCTACATAAGGATAGTCCAGTGTAAAATGTTCAGATGACTTTGGCATAATAATAGAAGAACCTGTGAAGGAAGAGAGAAACCCTTTAGAAACATTCTGTTTCTGAGAACAGAAGGAATATACCTCAAGGGCAGGGAAGTATTTGTCCTTCCATACTCGTGCTGTGATGGGAATGGTAGTCAGTTATCCTTTGTTTCAGTAAGTCTGCTTTTCAAGAGTGAGCAGACTGTTGTGATGGTTCTGCTTGTGTGTCTGTGTGGCTTTCCTCACAGTGAAACTTATAAATCTAATAGCCAACATGAACCAATCGGACAACTGAAACAGAGCTATCACAGACACTAGACGTTTGGTAGGATTTGTCTATTTTGCAATACCAAACAGAGGAGATCTTATAAGTTTGACCCCACTAAGGAAAAATCTCTCAAGTTCCCCCCAGACTGACAACAGAGCTCAAACCTATACTGTCAGATGGGTATCTGTCAGCATCAGATTTGTAACTTCATTTCCATTAATTCACAGAATCACAGGGTGGTTGAGTCTGGAAGGAACCTCTGGAGGTTGTCAAGTCCAAATACCTGTCCAAGCAGGGTCATCTCGAACAGGCTGCCCAGGACTATTTCCAGATGGCTTGTGAACATCTCCAAGGATGGAGATACCACGGCCTTTCTGGGCAGTTGGTGCCAGTGCTCAATCACCCTCACAGCGAAAAAGTGTTTCCTGATGTTCAGACAGAAAAAAGACATTCCATGAGGGTTGTTTTTCCTTTTCTAATATATATCTCTCATGTTCAGTGTCCTCTGGGACCCGGGTAGTCTTCCTATGACAATTATAATTTAGTATGACTGTATAAAAATGTATACCTATAAAAACACACACATATATTCTGTATATACCCATACTATATATACACATGTTGTCTATATGTGTACATATGTATATACACATATATTCACATATATAGGTCCATATGAGGGCTTCAGGTCAAAGTACCTCAAGTACTTGGAGGGCTATTCTACCTCTGGCTGCAGTGGAGTTCTTACAAAATGATGCGGAGACTGTATCCTGATGTTTGAAGGCACCAGGACTGACTGACCAGTTTTGAAAGGTATTGTAAGGTGGGGGAAGCCAAACTTGGCATTTTGCCATTCCTTATTATTTACAGGGAACAGCCTCTGCACCTGTCCCAGAAATCTCCCCCAGATTTGACTTAGCAGAAATGATTTTCTTGGTTCCAAAAGAAATCCCAGGAGCTAGACAATCTGGAGACGAGTATTCAAGATCAAAGCTTTTCAGTGTATACACACACCCAGAGTATCTAGGGAGCACTGGCTTTGAAATCCAAGCTTTATTGACTCTATTGTTCATGAAATGACTTGTTTCAATATCTTTTATTTCCAGTGATATACTACTTATTGCTTTTTGTGATGTTTTAATTAATGTTCACAAATGTTATCAAATGAAGGGGAATAAATAAGGAGAAAATATTTTTGCTATTAAATAGTAGCTTGCAGAAGTAATAGCATCAAGCTGCCAACTATGCTTTAGTATGCGTCTTTATTTTCCATATTAATTTGTTTACATCCAAGTGCAGAATATCTATAACTTAAGTAAGTTCCCTTTTCTCTGCTGGAAATCTTTTTTACTTCATCATGTAAATGGAAATTCTTTCGTATCCTCCCCCAAATATTTAAGTCTGCATGCATGGCAGGATATTGACTCTGTATAATGTATCTCCCAGAACAGTGTAACAGGCTCTGCCTGGGAATATGTGTATGCCCAGTATGCTAAGAAAATATATTGGAGATCTCAGAAACAAACATTTATTTACTTGTTTTTTTTTTTTTTTGGACAGTGGTAATGCTATTAGGGAGACATAAACCTTATTAACATTCCAAACAACATCCATGAAAATGTAAAAAACATTTACTTTCTGTGTTGGTAGCCATTCTTCATCATATTTTTAATTGTATTTCTGACAAAGAAATAAGAAAAAAAGCCTGCTTTTCTTAATAGATCTTTCATGTTCTAATAAAGAAGAGACTGTATAAATCATGCTTTATGTCATCAATTGTTAGTATCAACTGTAATGAAGCAGGTATGTGTACATTCCAACTCCATAAAAAGATTAACAGTCAAATGCAATCTGTCATGGCCTACTTACTATCTATTAACGTCTAAAATTATGCTAATCTTTTTTTTAAAGGAGTTACTGATTTTTATTTATTTTTAAAGTGTTTAACTACCAAAATAAGAGGGGAAAAAAAGGAAAAAAAAAGGAACAGAGTACCTTCTACCTTCTTTGTCTAGATAGCACGAGGTCTTTGAGAATAAATAGATTTAGCTGTCAGTGAAGACCGTACCTAGCAGAATAAGGCACCTGTCCCAAATTGCACGGTAGTTTTCTTTGCCACTTTGTTTTCATGCTTTGTTTCTCATTTCTGTCTTGTTTGTTTTCTTCATTTTTTTTTTGTTTCTATTGTTTAAGTGAAAATGCACACCAGTCTGTGTAATTTGCATGTCAGGGATGGGACACACTATATCAACACATCATCACAGGCAAGGAAATAACAAGTAACACATCTCTCATTGTATAATCTAGGAAACAGAGCTGAAAGGAAACCTTTAGTACTCCGTTTTTCTTTCTTCCTGCTGTGCAATCTCAAATCCCATTTAATAGACTCTAAAATATCACTCAAGCAGGCGATGCAGAAGATGACTGAAATCTATTAAACCAGGTGGCGCTTCATTTTCCACAGACGTCTAGATCAGAAGAGGTCATTTAAAAAAAAAAAGGTACTTTTAGTCAAGTGGTTAACATTTGAATGTTAAATGAAAAATGCTGCCTCTTCTAGTCAACACAGCTGACTTCAAAGCGCAGATTTTTTTTAAGGATAAAGCTATAACAATAATGCTCTAATGGACACAGAGACCTTTAGTTTCACATAAGGACTGATTAGCATGCTGTCCCAGTCATTAGTGGATGANNNTCATTAGTGGATGAGCTGTGTGACATGAACAGTGTTAGGCATTAGAAGAACAGACCAAGAGGATCCCCACAAAGTTCAACAAGGAGAAGTGCAGACAGAACAACTCCATGTCTCTGTACAGGTGGGGACCAGTCTTGCAGACAAGGTCCTAGGAGCCTTGGTGAATAAGTCGAATGTGGCTTACCAGTGCATTCTTGCAGTGATAAAGACTAACCACACCCCCTGGGCTGCATTAGCCAGAAGGTAGCCCTCAAGTTGAAGACTGTGCATTCTGTCCTCTACTCCTCACTTCTAATCTTGCATCCTGAATAATATGTTCAGTTTTGGGTCCTCTGTACAAGAGAAATGTCAACAAATTGGAGAGAGTTCAGTGGTGGGCCACCAAGATGGCTAGGGAGCTGCAACACATGACCTGAGAAGAGAAAAATATGACTCAATTTGTTTGGCTTGGATGAGGAAAGGCTGAAGAGTATAGGTAATAGTTATACCTCTATAATACTAATAGCAGTCTTCAACTACTTAAAAGAGGAGTTATAGAAAACATGGAACCAGACTCGTTTTGCGTGCATAATTAGAGGGTAGAGTAAGGGATCTCAAGTGGCAGCACAAGAAACACAATTGAGCATGTGGTAAAAATTCTTCCCCTTGTCAGTGGTTAAGCATTGGAACAGGCGAAGACTTTCAACATTCAGCTGGACAAAGCTTTATGGTGCCTGGTCTAACTTTGAAGCTAGCCTTGTTCTGACAAAAAGTTTGGAGCAGTTGACTTCCAGTGGTCTCCTCCAACCTTAATTTTTCTTTGATTCTATGTTCAAGAGTTTGAAACTTTATTTCAGAAGACTGTTTTGGAGGGTTTTTTGTTTTGGCCCTTGCAATGTCCAACGTGATCCAGAATTGCCTTGGTTTTCCTTAAAAAAATGAGCTCGTAAAAACTTGGGATATGTACAGAGATCCTTTCAAAACTGGATTTCAGAATATCTTTGTTTTAGCAAACATCTATATTAGTAACTGTCCTGCATTTCCACAATCACCCCAAATAATTCCAACACTGGAATTTTAGCAATGATCTCCTGCTTGATTGGAGACGTTAAACAGGAAATACTTTATAACCCTGCTCTGAAGAAGGCAGCATTAGATAACTTGTTTATATAGTTACATAGACGGTTTTCATCAATGATACCACCTAAGCATCTCACAATCCTCTGTTGATTGAAAATTCGCTGATCACAGGAACAGCTTTGCATAAGAAACCAAAAAGGAAAGTGATACTCTGTATTTCAAATTGCCACATTTATAAGACTTGCTGTACTTCCCCTCACCCTTGTCCCTCCCTTTCTCCCTTAACACTGCTTTTATGGTCCTATGTCTTTTGTCTCTGAGGGTAGAATTTCACAGTTCTTCCAGCCATCGGTTACCGTAACTTGTGCATTAAATACTGACTGAGCACAGGCACCTGTTGTCTTTCTCTTACAGAATTTGAGATCACAAAGTATAAACGAGACGTTTCTCAAGCAAAAATAATATTTATTTGAAATAGATAGGAGAAAACAAAGAAATAAAACGGGAAAGTCTACAAGAATGTCTATCTCCTGGTAACGTGAGCAGTCTGAACTTTTTGAGTCATACGTTAATGAACCTATCTGTTTTCCTCAGGTTAGGTTCGATTATTTTAGAGCTTTATCAAGCTCTTTAGTCTATCTGCACTGGCAGAGCAACTGCTTCTTCTGGGCTATTCCTTCCCTCCTTAGGTCTTTAATCATACAACTTCCATTTAAAATAACCCAATATATACTGATACAATAAGTGTCTCAATGACTTACAAAACATATAGTGTACATAAGCTGTTATTAGCAGCTTCCAGTCTCTCTCATACACCAACAGTAAGTGGCTATCTCCTGGGACCAAGAAGAAACCATGATAAAACAACAGGTTTTCAGAGTCACCATGCCTGGAGCTGCTCCAATTTGCACAACGCTTATAGCCTGGGGTTGTGTCAAGTTTTATTAGCTGAAGCCTGCAGGCCAAACAAATGCTGAGTCTAGTTCAGATAAGTTTCCAAACTTTTGAATTTTAACTGATTTAGCCATAAACTCATAAACTTCTGGGATGTACACATGACTGTTAGGTTCAAATATTGACAGGAGAAAATATTCCCTGCCAAAACGAAAGAAAAATTACATCATGATTTAACATGATTTGTATTTTTCATTATGGTCCTCTGTGAGGTAACATTTATTGAACAAAAAACATGATGCTAGCATTAAACTCACTTTAAGTGATTTGACAATAAATAAATGAGAATAATTATTTCAGAAGCTAAAGAGATCTGAAAACATTTTAAGAATGTCAGTGGAAATTATGTATGCTTCATAATTACTTATGCCTCCTCATATTGGTTATAAAGACTTGTGAAGTTGGAATAGTTAACAGTGAAATAATCCAAATTGCTTATATGGCAAATTAATGGTCAAGAAAGCCAAGATGGAACTACTCCAAGACACGTAGTTTGGGCTGCTGTCACGGTGAATAGCAATTTGATTAGTTTTTTTAAATGCTTGTCTCTAAGGTGACCCATTATCTTCCTTTTCATTTTGAGTAATTTTTTTCCACAATCCACAGTTTTTCTCACACTGATAAACACATTTCTTTTATGCAAAATTATTCCTGACCATTTTATTACAAAAACTATATGGTATGTCTCTATATTGTATGTATTGTACTGCACATACATTACCTATGTTATTGTGTTATTATATGATATCGCCTATAATGTATTTCTTGTAAAAAATATGCAAGAAATCAGTGATGTGAATTTGGGTCTATGTCTGTTCTACTTCATTTTCATTTTTAACATCCTAACATATTTGCATGAGTTGCGTTAAGGGAAGGCATAATTAATACTTTTTCTGGTAATAATTCTTTGCTGTCTTTTTTAATATTTCTGATGACTGTGTTTTATTTCTCTCATTATGACAGTTTATAGTTCAAAGGTTTTTTTTTTTTTCAAATTTATTTAAACTTTTTATATTTAGGCTGTTCACTTGCAGAGAGAGGTCTGAGCTAAGATATTTGCATCAGAATCAATCTTTTGGAAAATATTAACATATTTGGTTCAGCATTTTCTGTTTAGATCTGTCTTAGCCAGTACTGGCTTTCACCCCCAAAAGGGAGCAAACTTCTTTTTCTCCTCATTTTAACTTATAAATATCTTTGGATATATGCAACAGGGTCTTGGTTGGTTACTTCCTCTTGCTGCAGTTTTGTCTCTCGGAAAACACTGCACAAGACAACACTACAGTTTCATGCAAATTGACTTAAACAAAACTCTTATGGTATGAATAAATGACTGTACTGTAAAGACCTTAGTGCTTTTCATGTAGTTAGTTAAACAGCTGGCATTGGATTTACACTGATTACTCATCCTGTGATCTTCCTTTTGAAAGGAAGCGGAGGAAAATAATTTCTTTCATGAGCCAATGCAATCTTATCTTCTAGCTCATTCTGCTTTCTGTTGTTCTGGTCTTTTCTGTTTTTCTCTATTTTGTTTAATCTTGCTCTATTTTTTAAAAATTTTGTTTAACGTCGATAAACTCAAAGATCATTAATTCTCTCAAACTCTTCTCATTTTCTCAGATTTGTTGGGAAAATTTTCCTCTAAAATCTTGAAACGTATACTTCTCTGCTGTCAGAAATGCGTAAAATTGGGGTTTTTTTTCAGTCTTGAATGCAAACTATCTTATTTTGTCGTGAAAAAGTAACAGGAGATTTATTTACTCATAATACAATAGCTGTTGAAATAGAACAGATATGAACTTTGTGATTATCATCTTATCAGTTGTCCATGCTTAGTTAAAAGAACTGATTAACATTCTTCAGTGGACATTAATAAACCCACCCACCTCCCAAAAATCCCAAGAAAAAGAAAGATTAGAAAGAAGTAGGAAGTTTAAAAATTCTAATGGGGAAGAAAGCACACTATTTGCTCACAGAGAATGTAAATTCTCTGATGATGTGAAAGATGTATGATCCATAAGATGCATGACCAAGAGACCACAGTGAAAAGAAAGAAACAGAGGCTGAGAAAGGGTTGTGTTGTACTACTCTGATTTTTGCCTTTCTGAATGCATAATTTCACGTGCTTTTTTGTCAAGGTGAAGGGAGGCATTTTCTATTAGATGTTAAATGGTTATAAATTGAGCTTAGAGGCCTATTCGTTGGACCAGAGAAGGGTGTGATGAAGCTTCTGTGCCAAAAAGCCTCTACTTGTTCCATAGTTGGGTCAGCTGGCATAAAGAAAATTGCTGTAACTTTTCTACAGACTTCGCTTTCATTTTCCTTTTTAGATTTTCATTGCTGCAGTAAGCTTTATAAACCGAATACATGAAGAAATTGTTTACCCTATCAGTGATGTTGTGAGAAATGAGGAGAGTCACAGAATACTTGGACCTTAATTTTCACTTATCCTTAGACCCCTTGATTTGCTCTGGCTGCGTAAAGTGGCTTTAAAATTACATTTACCATGTCTTAAAGGCTCCTAATCAGTACCACTGCCAGAGAAACGGGCCTTAGTGTAAATGAGAATCAGGCCTCCTGAAGAGTGTTTGCACAGCAGGTTGTCACTAAGGTTATTTAGCTGCAGCTGCTTCTGCAGTAGAGGCACATTTAGAAAATTCACTGCTAAATGAAATTCCAACTCCCATTTGCGTTGCACCTCCTAGGACGATCACAAGCAAAAGTATAATGATGCAACACAAAGCTTGTGGACCTGTAAGAAATATAATATATCCAAGTAACCTCTTTTTTTTCCAGGATGTGGTCCTCTTACTGTTTAACAAGCCATCTAAGTATGTAAGAACAAAATGCTTTTAAATAGCTCACCAGTGCTGACAATTCATTTCTGTTATAATGTTCTCGAAAGGTCTAATTTCTGCTCAGTACCCCACTTGAAGACAATTTAAGTTAGAGATAGATTTCAATGATTTCTATGTGTAAGTGGAAAACTACAGTTTGGCCTTTTTGAGGGGAAAAAAAAAAGAAAAAAGAAGTTAAGCACACAATCTCTTGCAATTTTAATTCAATATTTGTTGGGTTTTTTTTTTTTTATTGGTACAAAAAAGATACAGAAGAAATAGAAAAAATAAAAAAAGAGAAATCCTTTTCCTGTTCTTCCAGTATGGGTTGCTGATTCTTCTGTGTACAGCTGGAATCAGGATGGATTGTTCACTAGGTTACAGTGGCAAATGCAGTGTTGCCTGGAAAATATCTTTTGACAAGCCTACAAAAGATTTGTTTGTAAAGGAAGTACACAGTCCTTGACAGAAGGATGCATTGTGAGTTTAGAACTCCTTTCACACAGGATAATGTTCTGAATCTGGTAGGTTTGTCTTCTGAAGAGTAAACAGCTCTTTGTGAGTAACTTTAACAGCCAGAGAATAACATTTTACTCTAGCAGGAAAAATTTACTATTCTGTCCAGAAAAGCAATAAATTCTCTGCGGAACATAAAGATAGGTGAAGATCAGATTCATCCATGCTGTAACAAAGCAATATTTGTATTTTGTAGTCTCATTCAACATTCTATTACTAAAATATATTGATATTCGTATATATTGTGTCTGCAGAATACATTTATGAACTTGTTCCTGTTTCTTTAACGCTTGTTTCTTTATGTTTTCTTCTGTTTCATTTTTCTTTCCTATCATTTATCTTATATCTTCCTACCTACCTTTTACTATCTACTCTTTATATTCTTTCGTCATTGGAGACAAGTTCATACTTTATAGGAAGCTGTTGACATCTGAATTTCAAGCTCTTTTGCTCTCTATTGGTAGTAGGAAGGAAGGAACACAGCTAATTGCTTTCGAAAAACCCTCCTTTTCAGCTTTTCTGAAGGTTGAATCAGTTCACAAACATCTGTGGAATCATTTGCCCTTGAAGAACTTTCACTGAGTCTTTTGGAGCTACAGCCAGCAGTCTGGAATGACAAAATTTCATGTGAGCTTCCAGGCTGTTATGCATACAGTCTGATCTTACAGACATCTGATCTGAGTACAATCTTACTGGGTTAACCTAAGCGCCTCAAGTAATATCATAGCCCTGCAACTGCCATTTGGAAAGACTGTGTCTTAATGTCAGAACATTTGTGGCAGATATCTTTATTTCTTATTCTTTCCATAAAGCAAACAAAGTAAAAATTATTTAAGTAGCTGCTTTATTGAAATCAGAAGGATAAGCTATGCAGATCTAATAGTTCAGTTTTTCTAAATAACTTTTCCTGCTCTAGTATCATAAAAATTAAAAATATATTGTTATGTATTTGAACTTTGACAAGGTTTACTTGCTACTTCTTTATAGCTCCGAATACCCTTTCACCTTTGGTTTCAGTTAAACTGAACATGGTGCTGTTCAATATTTTCATCAATGATTTAGACAGTGGGATCAAGTGCACCCTCAGCAAGTTTGCCGATGACACCAAGCTGAGTGGTGCGGCCGACATGCCAGAGGGACGGAATGTCATCCAGAGGGACCTGTGCGATCTAGAGAGCTGGGCCTGAGCAAACCTTATGAAGTTCTACAAGGCCCAGTGCAAGGTCCTACACCTGGGTCAGGACAATCCTCATTATCAATACAGGCTGGGGGATGACGTGATAGAGAGCAGCCTTGCGGAAAAGGACTTGGGGGTACTGGTGGATGAAAAGCTGGACATACGGAAATTCCATACCACAAATAAAAGGATAATGTGGGAGTAATCCCAGCCTTCAGTTTCCTGATGTTAACTTTGAAAGTAATAAGCATGAATAATGAAATATACAAGTAACAGTTACTCCAGTGTAAGTATATTCTCCCCAAAAACCTTTAAAAAATTTACATGAGATCATAAAACATCAACCTTTTATTTAACCCCCAAAAAAGAGGAAAACAAACAATACTAAAGGCTACACCTATGTTTTATAAATAGTTCCATATCCATACTAAAATCTGGTATCATTTCAGATGTTTGACTAAAATACAATCTGAATTAACCTTTTTAAACCATTATATTCTACCTTTCCTTAGAGGGAGGAAGATGCTGTTAATGTCGTATACAGTTTTGTGCATCTTTTTTTTATTTTGGGATTTTTTTTTCCCATCTGAAAAGCAGATTCAAATATTCAGATATTCAAATTCAGTCTAAGTACACTGAGCAAACTACTTTTGTTCATCTATTTACTTTTACTATGAGGGATGCTTAATGTTTGACTGTTGTTTGAATCTGTATTTTCAAAGCTCCGACTAGATGGCGGAGCTGAAATCTCAGTAGTTTTCTGACAGAGCATCATAGAAAGAGTCAAGTAGTTGTGGGGTCGGTCCTTAGTTCCATTTTTTGCCTCAGTTCCACATCTGTAATATAAAACACTTCTTTTTTTATTTTATCCTATCATTTGCTTTTTTTTTTTTCCTTATAATGGAAGATATTACTGGCAAACTGGTATCTTAGTATGTTTCTCTACAATGGCCTTCAGCTTTATCTGTGAGCCCAACATAAGCCTTTGTGATACAGACACACTTCAATGAGTGGCTAATGATGGACTATAACAGGATAGTCTGATATTTATGATGACTGTAGGCAGAGGAACATTATTCTTCTCAAAATAATGAATTCTGAACCACATGCGGAATCGGTTGCTGAGCTCAGACACACATTCAATGGATGTTCTTTTTTTTTCATTGATGAGGATGTGAGCAGACTAATACAGACATCAGAATATCTTACCGTCTCAGAAATTGCTGAGTCACATTGGCAGAAACACAGCAAAGAAAGCCAAGAGTGTACGCTGTATCTTTTCCTAACTGTGGGGATTTCTGTCACGACCACTGTCGGGTATCTCCTTTCAGTGGAAATAAATTTATTTAAATTTTATGTATCTACAATTAAAAGAATGAAAAATAAATTGCATCTGGCTTAGAAAACTGTCGTCCAAGCTTCAACTTTAAATGATCTAAATCAGCTTTGCCCATCCCCAGTGTTGTGGCCTCTGCTTACAGAACTTTAAATACAATGGTTCTGATAAAGACCTAATACTGTGAAGACATGTGGGAATATTCTGTTTATGTATTTCTGAAAGAGATTTTGTGAGAACATCCACAACTGGAGTTTTGTTCTTAAGCCTGTGGACATGAGGAATCAGATAGTAATAAAAGTGCACTCTTCTCCATTAGCATTGCCTGGTATTGCTAGCTGTGCAAATTAGCAGTTTGCAACACTTTCACATCTACTGAGACAGGCTCTGAAATATTCCTTATATGGCCACAATGTGGAAATATGACTCTATACCTATATTGATATCTCAAAAGATGTTTGGTTTTGAGTTCAGAGGCATGAAGGGAGACAGCAGTGACTGTCCTCCTCTTCCTCCTCTTCCTCCTTTTCTCCCTCCCCTTTTCATTGCAAAGCAGTTGTGTATGGGAATGAAGGGAAGGACGGAAAGGAGACATTTTTTTGTCCATGTTCCATTAATGTGCTTGAGTTGTCACCAAGAGTCTGTAGAGGAGAAATAAACGCTGTCCTTTCCGCAGCGACAGTAAATTCATAGCCCTTGGGAACCTCTTGGCACTGCCCCTGCACATGGCTGAGTCAAAAATTTCAACCTCCAGTTAAAGAACCAGCAGATAAACCAACACATATTTTTAACAATTACTAAAAACAAAGCAACTGTCTCTACCAGGAATTATATGTTTTGTGATTCATTGAAAAGCAAGTACATTACCATCTATGTATATCAAGTCTTTATGTCTGGAAATAAGCACTTCCTCAAAAGACAGCAGTGAAATTTAATGTTGCTGAGTTTTGAGAGGGCTGAGATTCTGTTCTCTGCCCCTCAAGGGCCTTTCCCATTACAAACCTTTTATAGATTCAAAGGTTTATAGACAAAGTTTATAGATTCCAAAGTTAAAAACTTTGGAAATGTAAATTTCTGAAAAGCCAAGGAAGTGAGATGTCACTCAGTGGGAATATAAATGATGTAGCTACCAGTGTATTTCACTGTCTGAAGTATTTCAAAATTTCAGCCATTTGCAGTAACTACATATATTATATGTACAGCTTAATTGATGAGGAAGACATATATAAAAGAAACAATATGTTGGAGAATATGGATATATTTGGCAGTCCTTACTGTAACAGGAACAAGTAACATTAAGAAGTGAAGCAGCAGGGTTCCCTAAGGCATGCTGCTGTGCTCAAATACTAGAAATTGTTTAGCACAGATACATATCTTAAGTATCAGCAAGAAAACACCTCAGACAACCTTCTGCTTTTTACTGTGTATTTTGTAATATAACATAAGATACTCTGCAGGGTTTAGAATGATAGTTTTCTCCAGTAGATTTCAAAGTAGTACACCAAAAAGGAGGCAGCATAATTTTCTTCTTTTTTCAGATGGGAAAGTGGACAAATGAAAGGTCAAATACTTTGCTGAATGTGAAGAGTCAAGATTTCACCTCAACATTTTATGTATGTGCTGATCAGTGAAAATATATATGCAATTTCAGACACAGTGAGAGCCAACATCCATTCCCTTTCTGGATTTAAAATACATGTGAATATTTTATGAAGTTCTTTGGTAAATATTAGTTTAAACTTCCTACTTACTCTCAGATTTTTGCTCTCATATAAATCGTGTTTGAAAAGAAAAACAAAATATAGAAATGAATCAATCTGGTATTTGACATCAAGCTGAAAATACGAAGTCGGAGCAAAATTGATGAGAAACCTGGAAGATGAAGGCTAAGTAATTTTGACTCAGAGCTTGGGCTTCCCATCTTATTGGAATAATTGTCTTGTTACCATGTCATCAAACAGGATCATACTTTCTGCTTTGCTTCAGTGGGGACTTCTGAAATATGATGGTTATCTTTAATGCTTGTAGAAGGTTGGTTGAAATTCCTTAAATGCTTGAAAAATTCTGTACATAAAATCTGCAGATGTACTTTTAATGGCTGATTCTGTTAAGCTTAGCCAACAGAATCCATGAGTGGAAAGGATGCTATGGACAGTGAATGCACTGCTACCCAGTTTGCTGCTACAGCTAAGTGAATTTTGAAATATGTTCTTCCTTTAAAGCTTAAACAAGGGAGAAAGTAAAAAGGCTGAAAACAATATGAATATATATTTTACCTTTCTTTTGGTCCCATGCATTCTTTTCTATTATCATTGAAAGTTTTCCCAAAGGAATAATACAATATAGAAAAACACATACTTCTAGTAAAATAGGATATTTGAAGTTTCCAAGATCCAATATTTGCTGTTTAGCCATGATAGTAGTAACCTTTGTTCTCCCTGAAATGATCAAGTATTTATCTGAGAATTCTTTTTCAGGTATTTATTTGATAATTCTTTTTTTTTCCTATCCTTTTCCCCCTCCATCCTCAAAGCAATGGCACCATAAAGCTTACAGTACAATTACTCAGAAAGTTTATTTTTTTTAGTTCAATTCTTTCGTTCTTTATGTTGGAGGTTTTTTGTTGTTTTTTTTTGATGTTGTTATTGGATTTTATTTTTTTTTAAATTAAATTATCTGCCTTCTTTTTATTTCTCTGTTTTTGACAGGACAAGAGGTAATGGGCACAAACTTGAACATAGGAAATTCCATCTCAACATGAGGAGGAACTTCTTTACTTTGAGGGTGGCAGAGCACTGGAACAGGCTGCCCAGAGAGGTGGTGGAGTTTCCATCTCTGGAGACATCCCAAACCCGCCTGGACGTGTTCCTGTGCAACCTGCTCTAAGGTGACTCTGCTCTGACAGGGGGGTTGAACTAGATGATCTCCAGAGGTCCCTTCCAACCCCTATCATTCTGTGATTCTGTGATTCTCTAAAGGGATTTCTTCACAAAGATTTCTTCCTATAGTCAGATGTAAATGAACAATTTATATGGTATTAAACCAAAACTTTCTCAAAGTTTTGTAAGAGAGAATAAAACTGATTTAATTTTGAATTAATACAATTTATAATAGTTCCACATCTGAATCCATCACATGCCAACCATTTATTGTCAGCTCTTACACATTTGCTCTTAGATTTGCTAACTGCATCAGATCAGGGAGTTACTTTTACTGAAGAACATTGTAAGAACATAGCTAGAGACTAATCAAATGATATGTAATGACTAGATTTCTCATGCATGTTTAGATGAAAACATGGCTTAAGTGTCACTGCCATTGGAAGCGAACAGGAAGGCACAAAAAATTCCAGTATACAGGAGGTTTGTGCTTCCCCTTCCAAAAAAATTCTCATTTGAAACAAACTAGAAAATTTTCTTCTTGGGCCAGAAAGTGAAAACATAAAGTACTCAGTAGGGTAACAGTGAATGCATAGGTAAGTTGATGCACATCCTCACATATGTGAGGAAATGCAGAAATTTCCAAAGAGTAGAATTGGAGGGATTACTATATGAATACTACTAACAACAATGTTTTTACTTTTGTTTTAACTTTGAAATATTTCCTATTATATTGTATGAGATCTCTGTTTTCCCTCTTAAATCATTCCAGTCAATAAGGCCAAATACGGTACTAGAAGAGAGTTAACATGGCTCTAAGTGGTTATGAATTTGTTCTTCAAGAGCTGCGCAGAGACTGGGATTACATTTACTGTGTTGTAGAAAGAGAACTTTTCTCAAAGTCACTGTTAAGGTCCATTTTTTAGGGTCTGCCATTAGTAAATCCATCATGTGAAAAAGTTCTACTGGGTAATTTTGGGGAAAGTGAGGGATCTTTTATAAAACCTCTATGAGGTTGACAATTGAATTCAAAATAGGCTTTATACCACTGACATTCCAGTATTCCGTCTCAGTCCTTACCTCATCAGAACCAGAAGATTAAAATGAACCGATTTATTACAAACAGCAACATTTCTACAATATAAAATCTTGAAACTTCACAGAAATACATGAGGGTGAAGAAATATTTGTGAGCATGCACCTGCATCTTTCATTTGTTTTTCTCACAGTGAATAATTCTCTCCAAGTGGTGACATAATTTTGGTAATTAACCATAAATACCATTAGTTAAAAAGCACCAAAAACATAGGCTAAAATTTGTTTATTTAGAAATTGTTCTGATTAACAGTGTATTCAGGATAATGACAGGTTTCTAAACAAATCACCAATTAATTTGCAATAAACTGTGTTCCCACAGCACAGAGTGCAGTCTTACCACATCTACTATTCTTATAATTATATTTCAGCAGGAGAAGAATCCAAGAGTTCAGGTGCTCTCATCCCTAAGAACTAACTATTGATCAGACACACTTCCTCTGCAAACCATGTAATACCACATAAAGGTCACCATGGACAGCACAAATTGCTTTTATTGAACAGTATAGTGAAGAGGCATTTAAGACAAAAAAGCACCTTTATGTTATTTTGGCAGGCAGTTGATTGTTTGTGACTGTATAGTTCATGGTTCTGAAGTCTGAAATTGTAACACTGGCTTGCCTGAATACCTAAGACTGTTTACTTTGGGAGTTCAGTATCTCCCAAATGAATCAAACTGAACAATCTGTTTACATGGAACAATAACGGATGAAAAGAGTAATGAAATGCATCTGCAACATATTTTCTGAACACCCACATGGGAGAAGGGAGTCACTCTTTAAAAGGCAAACATATATTTGACTATGTCAGATACTTTAAATCACATTTTGTTATTTGATTATTAATAACTGGTATAACCTGCTTCAAAACAAGTGATTTCACTAAAGCAGTATTTATAGATGAGTGTACCATAAAAAACAAAACCCAAAACAAATAGACATAAAAATCCCCAACCGTATTGGATTAATTAGAAAAATGAAGTGTTTTGATCCTTCTAAAGCTAATTTCAATTTCATTCCATTTCTTCTTTTGGTAGAAAAGATATTCAACAAAATTTAAATTGTTCCCATACAATATTCAGACTGTACAGAAAAAAGAACATTCTATTGAAAAACTCCCAACAGCCTTCACCAAATCTGAAAAGGGAGAAATGTGTGGTTTGTAAGAGAGCTAATGTTTAATGCCGTGTTCCACCATTGCTATTGAGACTGTTCCAACAGTTGGAAACAACTATTAATGAGCCTGTGAATCTTTCTGTATGGGGGAAGTCAGTGCCATGTTCTTCTAGCCCAGCTTCATTACTTTGATCGAAGATAAGTCATCCAAGGAGATTCCTGGGGGACAATTCACGGTCTGAAGATCAGTATGTATGCATTCAAGCACACTGTCAACAGGACTCAAGTGTAAATGATCCTGACAAATTGTCCTAACATTCACATCAACATAACCTCCGCTGGTGAAGCTTTGAATCATTCCCACGCNTGACAAATTGTGTTTTAAAAAAAAAAAAAAAAGAAAAAAAGAGCACCATTCAGTAGAGAGACATGGAAGTTTTTTCCTTCTAATAGGCATAATCATCTGAAGAAATATTGGATCGGGAACAAACAGCTTTGCAAAACATTTGTCAGACATTTGGAGAGATTCTGTAGGAAAGCAGTGGTCAGAAATCAAAAAAACATAGTATATGGGAAAAAGTTAAGAGTTTGGCTCCTATAAAAGGCAATGAAGAGCATGAGGGCTATTTTGTAATGCTCTTCAGACAAGTATAAGCCTACTGCAAAGAAGAAACAAATAACATGTTTTCTATCCCCCTAAAGAATGGAACAAAAGTCTTTAGTTGTAGCAGTGAGAATTCAGATTAAGATAAACTTTTCAGCTGTGAAAATTATTAAGCACCAGCCTATGGAGGTTATAGAACATCCAGCTTTGGAAATTGTTAAGGATAGTCTAGTACAGTGTTAGTGGTACCATTGACAAGTTCTTGGACAGGACAGTTGACTTTTTCAAGTTCTTCAGTCTTCTGTGCTTTCCTCATGGCTCGTTTCTGTCTGTCATACCATTTCAAGGTTATATCTAAGCAGTGTCAAGTCCCGGTATTCATTACTGCAGAACCTAATTTGAGACAGTAATTAAAGTTTTCTTTACAAGAGAAGTTGAGGCAGCTCTGAGTTCACGTGTGGCGATGGCCATTGCTGTAACTAAAATAGAAGGGGTTAAACTTTCTAAAAACAAGTGGATCACCACCTAGGATCTAGAAGATATTTGTCTAACAATATCAAATGGCATATTTATGTTCATTATGGTGCATTTACCCATTTCTCGTGTGGCACTGGTTGCTCTGGCAACAGGATACTATATTAAGTAGTATCAGGGTATTCTGTTCTTGTGTCACGCTTTCTGTGCTGCTAAATGAAGCTCAGAGAGACTTCTCCAAGTTGGAAGATGAAAATATATATCCTTCAGAGAGGAAATGGTCATGTTTTTTCAAGTCGTGAAAGCATAACGCTAAATACTTGTAAAGTATAGAATCCCCTGTATCATATTCAGCATTTAGGCATCCTTGAGACCATGAAAAAGTTGAAGTACTGTGCAAGTAAGAGCCTGTCTAGACAGCAAACAAAGATAGAATAGAAGATCTATTGCCATTGATGGCTACTGTGGCTTATCCCAAGAATAGGCATAGTGAAGATGTGTAGAAATCCTCACCAAGAAAGCAAATGAAGCAAAGCACAGACCCTTGAAGGTAACAGAGGGTGCTGCAGAGAAATGAAAATGGCTGAGTGGCTGGTTAGGGAGTAAAACAACAGTCCCAAATCACTCTGTTGGAAATCATCTGACAAACCTGGCTAAGTAATTCTGTCATTCAAAAACAAAAGCAGGAAGTGAAGTGCAATTTTCAAGCTCCACTTTGCTGTCTAGCATATAGATGTGAAATGTGGAGACACATAAAGATGTACGTTGCATTTTAACAGCTATTTGAAACTATCTACAATCCAGGTACAGACTTGACCTCCAATACAAACTGAACTGGTTGTTAAGACTGTTGTATCTATAGATGGTAAACTTAAACGGGGAGTTTGTTTTCATATGGAAATCTGTATGCTCTGACCTACCTTCAGATAGAGTAGAATACTCTGTTTTCATTCACATTGTTGACAATATTTTATTTTCGGTAAATATTTTTCTAAATTAGATCAAAATCAGGCCTTGTGTTAATACTTTTCACCTCTTTTTTCTTTTTTTTTTTTCCCCTGTAAGGCAGATCCAATAAAAGCAAAATACCCCCACCAAAAGACAAAAAAGTCTCCAAAGTCCAGAATTCTCCCTCCTGTGATCATCACCAAACTGGTAAACATTAGCAAAATCTTTCTGTTTGCACATATTCTTATTTTACACTTTCCTAAACCATCCAAAATTTGAAATAGAAATATCAAACAAAAATACATATCAAAGATTCTAATGAATATCACCTGAAACCTGAATTTTGAAAAAAAAAAAAAAAAGTTCTAGCTGTCCAACAAAACCAGGTTCTTTTTCACCCAAGGTTGTCCTTTCAGAAACAGTTAAAGGATAAATAGAGATAGAATTAATTATATTTTAAATCATCCAGTTAATGAAAAAAAACCCTAGGGTCCGTGATAAGATTTCAGTTTTGGTATTGATTTCCCTATTTTTAGCTGCAGAAAATCAAATACTCTGATTCACTATGGTATGATTGCAAAGTTTAAGCTTCTGAGCAAAAATGTGAAGAAAATCACTGTTTGTAACACAAAATTCTCTAAAAATCCAAAGGAATAATTTTTGTTACCAGAAGTCTGGAAGAAATACCACTTTAGGAAAGACTGAAAGAGTTACTTGAGTGGAGAGTTTGTTAAGGAATACAAATCACAAACATTTTCATATATTTCTTGCCTACTGTTCCCACATCTAAATTCTTCACCTGGAATTCAGAGTAAATAACAAGTATAAATTTTCTGATAGTGAGAGTGTTAAATATATTCCTGCAGAAAAAGTTGGCAGCTTCATTGTTTAGAAACTTTAAGCACTAAAATAAATCATAGCAGCAGCCCAATGCTGGCCTCAAAGAACGTTGTTTTTATTATCCTTCACACAAAGCCACCTTCTGTGCTTGCTGTGCCTGAATCCTCCTTCTAGCTAGAACAGAGCAGAGAAAGAAAAATCTATTTCAAGACAACTTTTGATATTTCAAAATTTACTTTTATTTTTCATTCAAACAAATGTCATGTCTGTCATTCATTTTTAAAAAATAAAGAAGTATGTGAGGTGGCAGTTCATGTAGTTTCATTACTAAAGGATACTAATCTAGGAAATACGAAATGTGCTGTGGGATTCAGTTTGTCTAAGTTCAAAGATGTGTTTCATCTCCAAATTAAGACATGTGGGATGCAATGTAGATGCCCACACATGGCTGTGTAGTGCCATTTGAAATACCCGCTGCTGACCTCCAGCTATTGTTCCAGAACAACACAGGACTCCCCTTGATCTTTTGTCACTTCTGCCAGTTGTGTGCAGATTTTTGGATTTGGATGCTTTGGGGCACGTAAAACACTATTATGCATGTATGTCATGGCAATGAATCAATTCCATAAAGAGGGATTCGTTTTGAAGTTAAGATACCTAAAGGTATGCAAGCTCACACTGTGGTCCATGGGGTCCATGGGGTGCAAATCAACGCAGCTAGGGATGCGCAGAACACTCTTCAGCTCACTCCGAAGTAGACTGTGGTGAACTGAACCTCTGTTCTTTACAGAGCACTGGTTACCTTAAAGCAGCTATCTAAATTCACATTTTAATCAGAAAAGATCAGGTCAATACAGCCAATGAAGTTGAGAGAGGAATTCTTCTTATCCTAAAGCAGATGGCTATATACTTAAGTCTCCACTGCCTGTATTGACTTCCACTTACTAAAATGGAAATCCACAATCCTATGTCAGAAGTAGATGGCTAAATCTGTAAACGCCAAACATCAGTGGGAGGAATCCCACTTCTACTTTTAAATCTTGAATCAGGGCAGCCTTTTCGTTCATCTCCGTTCCCATAGAAACACTCGAATGAAGATTTCTTCATGTCGCAGACCAGCTGGTACATCCATGAAAGTCTCCATTCACATATAGTAGCCTTTTTTAAAGAAAGTTTGAAACAAATAATTATCAGTCAAGGACTTTGTCTTTGTAGAGCATGGCTTTTCAATGAAGGTAACTTTTAGTGAAAATCTTTTTCTTAGGTCTGTTACCATTATCCTTCTCTTCACAAGTCCGAGTAGGCCTCTTACAGGAGGTGCCTATTAAGTTTTCTTCCTTATGTTCCGACAAAAATGTAGAAGTTCTGAAACTCAGAGTTTAAAAGATTTTCCTTGCAGAGATCAAGCCTAAACCCACTGAAGTTTCCAAACTTTTTTGTTGATTAAAAAAAACTTCAGACAAGAGTTTAAACTTTGAGTAATATTGATGACTAATTTATTTCAATTTAAGAATGAGCAATTGCTTCTTTTACTTAAAAAGCGAGTATTTTATTATGAAATATTCTATTAAGAGCCACAAACCCAGTATTTTCCCAAAATTAATGGACACATACTTCTATGATCTTCTGTCATTACCGTCCCAATTTTTTTATAATTTCCCTGTTGCAGTGGGATATCTACACTGACAGTAAAGGCTAGATATGTAAGGCATCTAATTACTCTGTTTTAACAATAGATGTCTCTTGTATGAACAACATTCTTGTTACTGGAATGGAACAATCATATAGGTATCTGTACATACATATGTTTAAGTAACTAGAAAAATATAAATGGTTTTAAACACATTTCTCATTTAAAGAATAATATTAAAATCTTGAAATACAATAGTTCAGAGGAAGTTTTCAAGAAAAAAAAAAGACGTCTAGATGCTAGCGACCATTTTCATAACATGCAATTTCACTATATGACTTATAATTGGAGCTGAAACCTTATACGGCCTGAGTGCCTTTTAAAATATTTTGATGATATAATTAGTTTTAACTGGATACAATGGGTTTACATTGTGCTACAGAAGCTTGTGTTTTTGGA
>VYZM01015764.1:323951-360344 GCA_013398915.1 Dromas ardeola | reverse complement strand
AGCAGAGCCACTGTGGAGCAGGCTTCCAGGTCAAAAATAGTACACTTTCATTTGCATTCATTACTGAAGGCTCATGATTTGTGTGCATCTGATGGCTCTGCTTTCACCATGTCAGATGGTCATATCTCTGTTCTTTCCCTTCCACAACGCACATGCCAAACGCTCCAAAATGCTACAATGCTTGATGATCAACCATCATATTAAAGACTGGTCTTTCAGACCTTGGTATTAACTAATAGCAAGCTATTTCATTAATTCTGATGTACCAAACACCATCAAAGAGCAGAAGGTGGAAAAGGGTAGAGAAATCATTTATTGAAATTTCAGCTTTAAGAAGATAGTGAATCTCCACTGTAACAACCATTATAAAAATGCACTGACTAGCCCCATAAACTGGTACACTCCACTTTACTCGTAGGCTGACTCAATTTGGATTTGCATTTATATGACTAATTTTTGCTTCTTCTAGTCTATTTAAAGAATTAAGCTTTCATGTTACTTCAGAATTTATTAAAAGCTAATTTATATAAGCAATGAAAAGGAAGCACATATAGAAACAGAAAAATAAATTTATTGTGTTAGTATTTCCATACCAATAAATTTAAAAAATAATCAAAAATAACGGATGCTGATAAGACTCAGCTTACGTAGGGCTACAAAGCAGAAGTACAAAGGCAGCAGCCATGGCATACCTGGAACCTCAGACGCATATTAACAGGACTGATCCCTGCAGCTAGGGATCATGAGCCAAAGCGTTCTTTATACAGCAATTTAATTATACAGAAGTTAAGTTCCCTGTTATCTGTGCCATGTATCAATTAAAACAAAAACCACAAAAAAGAAAAATCACCACAAAAAAAAAACCAAACTCA
This sequence comes from Dromas ardeola, assembly GCA_013398915.1. Taxonomy (NCBI): domain Eukaryota; kingdom Metazoa; phylum Chordata; class Aves; order Charadriiformes; family Dromadidae; genus Dromas; species Dromas ardeola. Next base: position 359,472 of record VYZM01015764.1, on the reverse strand, counting down.
GTGACACTGCCCCAGAACAAAGAGATGCTGGTTTTAAAACTACTTTGTATAAATCAGAAATACACATTACTAAACATCAAACCAGGACAACCACAACGTTTTCAGCTTTGGAATGCAACTAGCATTTCTTGAGAAAAAAAAAAAGTGAAACTGAGTAAATTTTTTACATAAAGAAAAAGTCTAGTTTATTTGTCCGTCTTTGTTTCATTAGAAAGGTTTAATTTGCACAATACACAGCCTTTAGATTTTTGCCTTGCAATGAAAAAATTACCATCATTGGGAGGTTTAAGGACTTATCCCTGTAATACAGAGTGCCTGGTGTAGAAAGGCTTCCCTTGCAGTAGTAATGACTCACCTCAAAGTTCTGCTAATAATTAAATTCCAATAGCCATGAACAAAGAATATGACACTACTTAAATACAACCAAATATCATGGGAACCGTCTTTGTACTGCAAGATTAGATCTACACTATGTTTTAAGTTAGAAGAAAGCATAATTGTCAGAACAGGTCCCTCAAAGCCACTCAACTTGTTTAATTTGTAATTAGTTCTATTATTACATAGAAGAAAACGTCAGATAAACACTGCTCACAGTTTGCAAGCACCCATTCAAATGTTTTTCCATTTTGCTCGGCTGAAAGCCCAGCTTTTCAAATCAAAGAGGTTTTCTCAGACTACATTTTCTCAAAAATGAGGTTGATCGGTTTCTTAATCTGAGTACTTATTTATCTTATATATGCCTTTTTTGGTTATTTAAGCATGAAGGCACTTTAAAGAGCTATGGCTCTTCTTGAGAGAAGTAAACAGGCTGCTTGTGCTTCAAATGTCCTGTGCGCTGGCTCCAGGAACACTTGATCTCTCTCTTAAGAGACGATAGAGTTCCAATTGCTCCTTCTGGGACTGAGAAACATAGAGTAGGACCATATCTTGACTGTAATAAAAATTAACCCACTCTAAACAGAATCCAGATTTACCTTCAAGCTTATTTACATATGGTAAAATTAAATATTCCCAGACTGACAACACTTGTCATCTCCCTTGTTATCCCCATTGTTCAGAGGAAAAACTCAAAAAAAAAACCACACCAAACAAATTACAAAGCCACAACCTAAAGAATAAGCGAAAAGCATTTCACAAGCATACCTATGAAGCCCTACCAAATCCAAAAAACAGCTGATGGAAATTTAATCACCTGCAGCTCTGCAGAAGTTTCTAAAATGCAGTATTTTGCCTCATTTGCATGTCAGAAACAATTCAGATCAGTGCTAGATGAAGTATGGTTAGAAACTTCTCAAGCATCCAGTTAATTAAGATAGAAGTCAAGAGGAAAATTCTCAAGATAAAGCAAGCATCACAAATATAGACCTGAGGCCCCGCAAAAAATTATAACACTAGTTGAGAATTTATTTTTCACTTTGAATCCACCCTGTTGAAGGTGTTCTGGGTTTCCAAACCTTCTATTGTACTTTAAGGACAAACTTAATTTCAAATCTGAAACAATTTTTCTGTCCTCATCTGTTGTGTTGTCAGAAGTACACTTAGTCCAAAATCATCAGAGGAAAGAACAGAGAGATGAAGTTCACTCAGCAAGTGAACCTGGTAACTTAGAATTTGACCCTTCCTTTAACAAACAGCGCAGAAGAATTAGCAAACAAAAGAGATACAGTTTAGATGAGGTGGACAAGAGGCATAGAAGCACACCATATGTCACTCTAGGCAGGAGTTATTTTACAGCCCAGTTTTTAATGTTGGTCAGAAGCAAGGAAGTTTCAGAACTTAGGGTCACGTTAAGGAGGGAATTTGTTACTGAATAATTAAATGTCAAATTTATGGCTCAACAAACTTGGCAGAGGCTTTTGAACCAAACCTTCCTCCTGCCTTGAGTAGTTCAGTAACTGCCCTCCTAGCTCCGAGATGAGAAACTAGTCCTCACTAGTCCAGGGACCTGCTCAAAGCCATGGGCACAGACCAATCTTACAGGAAACAGTTTAATAACGAACCGAGGACAGAGTTATCTAACCGGGTAATCCAGGAAACTTTGTAAATACAGATAAGGGGAAAATAACACTTAGCACTTTTTTAGAAATTCCCCTAAACTTTAGAATCACAGCTTTTTCATGCCATTTCTTGAATGCAACAGGAGTTAAATTTACAAAGTGACACTGTCAACACAAGCCAGTAAGGAAAATTAGTTACACCCGTATCTTCAAGTGTTCATGTCAGCAAGACCCTTGAAATTTATTTTAGGAATACACCATCAGAAAGAGTTCCAAAGGAAAAGGGTATATGCATCTTGTAGTCTTTCACCTATCCTGCATTTTCTTTTCCCTAAACTGTTGGGAGTGCAACAGACTTCAGAATGAGAAGGACTGACAGACCAACAAACAGCTAATAATCCTGCAGTTATCTCACACACACGCCCTTTTGCAAATGGACACTGGAGCATAAAAGCTATGACTGTGCCAAAGTCTGTGACAGAGGAACCCTGGCCAGGTGTTTGCAGTTCCAATCTAGACTCCAAAGCGCCTGAGCCCTTTAGTCTTTTCGATGCCTTAAAGAGCCTATTTAAAAATATGGGGACACACAAAACCTTTATGATCTTCAGAGGTACCTGGAACCAGATACACACCTCCAAATTTAAAATTTAAAAGCCTTTAAATTTCTTCATTAGTTCACTCAGAGCAACTTGGCAATTTGGAGAGATTGCTACTACCCATCATTTTTGTTCTGTGAGGATGTTCAGCACTCACCTAGAAGGAAGCGCACTTTTTACACTAACATATGGCAGTCCTATGAAAGCCCTCAGTGTTTCTGAAACTGCTTTTTTTCTGATGAATTCAGGGGCATACTATATTCTCCTAGTTTCATGATTCCTCATTCCTAAGAAGCCATCTGGGATAAAGGGAAGCCTTGCAGAAAAGGCAAACACTATGCACAAGTATCAACTTCCTAAGTACATACTCTCAGCTTAAAATAACTATGTTTCAGCAAGCCATGATGACAGAAGTAGGATTTCTTCGCATTTTCCAGAGTCAGAGCAGGTGGCCACAATATCCCCAACCCCCTGCCAAATGCATCTTCATCTAACTAGGATTTCTATTTCCTTACATTTCTTTTGTGCTTTAGTTTTACACCACGCTTCAATACATAACAGTCTCTTTGTCAATTCAATATGACTTCAAGGCAAAAAACACCTGTAAGAGAACAATGATATTTAAAGACCTGAGTACAAATCTGAGCATAAGGTACAGTAGGGATTACTGAAATTACTGAAAAGCAAGTGTTATGAAGAATTTCCCCAGATGTTCAAAACAGCTATTCACAGTAAAGGCAACAAACATGTTGCTTTTATCTCAAATCCTTACATAAGGTGTCATTAAAAACTTCAAATGCTTGAAGAGACAGCCTCAGAGTGAGCTTCATTTAATCTTTCAATTAAAAGCTCCCAAAGCAAATCACTCCTACTCTTAATAATTAAACTCCTCCATATGGCAAGTAGGCTGAGCAGGATATAACAGTTAACTTGACAATGTCATTTGTGACATTTATTTAAATGATTAGAGTGAAAAATAAAGTTCATCATTGCAGCACATCTTTCCACTAAAAACATTTTTTTAAAAAACAGACAAAATTTTGACAAAAAGGGGCAGAATACACTTATCTTCTAATCACAACACTGTTACTTAAATGAGATCCCTGAAGAGGAAAATGCAGAGAAAGGGGAAGGGGCGCAACGGGAAAGGAGATTCAGGACGTTGCTGTCTCCAAAGAATTTCAAAATGTAAAGTTTCACATTAGGTTTTTCCAATACTCCATATTAGAAACTTAGGTAATTTCTGAAATTGCGTTTATAAACTCATGCAATAACAGCAGATAAGACTCATAGATGAAACTCCTGACTGCAAGGTCTGGTATCTGAAGCACTTGTTTCTGAATACAGGTGTAATGCTTAGGGATTGGGAACAATTCAGTTAAAAAAAAACCAAACACAAAGCTATTTGCAGTTCAGCTCCATGAAAGCTGCCATAATTCTTTTAAAATCCACTAAACAGCCTTCAGTAAAAAAAGATGACATTTCAAACAAACTTAAAATAAAACATTACCACTTCAGTATGTATACAAGTGATCTTCGCATGAGAGATCCAAACCTCTGGTTTTATCACTATTGAGAAGTGTCCATTTATTCTGCTATTCCAGTACCTTTTAATATATGCAAATCGATTATCTTTTTCCCCCGCATGGAAACTTGAAACTTGATGAGGCAAGCAAGGCTTTGATTATTCCTTAAATCACCATTAGCTCATCTCTGCTTTCTCCACACCCACAAAAAAGCTGTCTAATTCTGAACTTAAATTTCATTTTTTTTTATAGGCAGGGAAAAAGTGAAATCACAGTTTGTTATTTAAAGCAGAAATTCAGTCAAATAATGCCATTAGCAAAAATCAAGTGTTAAAACAGGTTTCGATTAAAGCTTTTCTAATCTTTCCTAGATAAAAAGCTTCAAAACAAACTGCAGAACAGCAGACACTGTTAACTGTCTGATCATCTGTTAAGACATTCAAAAACATCATACACTATCTTAGAAAACAATTTAAGAACTTCATAGCAATAAAAATGTTTACTCAAAGGAAAAAGATAAGAGAGGAATTCTCTAGATAATTAAATTTGAGTCAAATCTAATTTTGCTTTAATTTAACTGTATTAAAAGCAACTATCCCAAATCAGCAATGCTTATTTAAAAAGGAAGTTGCAAAAAGGGGTTTGAACACATTAATCATGTCAAGGATTATTCTGACAAGACCAAATATCAGTATAAACACTTCATTTAGAGTGCTAGGAAATTCATTATCAAGTTACAACTCTGCTCTGTCTGACTAAACAAAAATCAAGAAGATGGATTCATGGCTTTTCCATCTCCTTCCCACACCCTCCCTGAGCAACGACACAGTTTGAAGGGAAGAGGAAGCTGGACAATTATTGTATACAATGGTCAAAGTAGACTGATTTAAAAGAGGAACTCCTGCCAACCCTAACAAAGCAGGATGAGAGGAAACTGGGAGATGCGTCTTACGCAAGCCATCAAAAAGTCTCCATTTTTTCCTCCTTCCAACTTGTACTTACTATGCAAGCCTACAAACACATATGAAATTTGTTAAAAAGTTAAAAGTAAAGAAGTTAAAAAAAAATGCCAGATGTCTGACACCTACTCTCAGCAAGAGGAAAGTCTGTCTCACTTATATTTATTAGTACAAGACGACCAAGAAGGGAAATAATGCAGTTTAAAGCTAAGTTTTCATCCATGTATCTTGATTTGGCAGTGAAGATTATTTAATGCACCTTTAAAAACATATGGTGTACTCTTTGCACCTTTATAGTAATTATTAACATCTAAAATAGCTCCAAGAAAAAAAAAATTACATAGGTTCAAAGATGACCTAAATTCATAACTTCACCTGGAATAAAAACACACCCTTAACTCAGACAAAATGAACAAGACAGTTGATATTTTTTGCCTTATATCCCATACACGTTCAGAAGTTACAGCTATGAAAGACACAGGACTGTGAATTTATTATTTGAGTTCATTTGTCAACAAAACATTCATTAAGCTGATGAAATAAACTACAAATGTGTGTTCATATATATTCAGTGGCTATTAGTGCATAACACACATCTAAGCACATGTAACAACACACATCTAAGCTTTTTATATATTTTAGGTCTGACTAGTTCTTTACTGTTGTTCTAAAAAACTTTCTCCCTTTTCTACTAGCAAGAAGCTGGAAAAGATGCAGTATATCCCTGATCATATACTTTAATCTGCCCAAGAATTTGTCAGCTCTTAGGAAGAACAGTAGCATAGCATTTAAGCCACTTTCTTAATTTGGTCAGGAAGTCACAAAAGCAATTTACAGGTCACCTTCAAATGCCTGACTATATGTCCATGTGATTTCTGAAGCAAATGTCCTAAACCTCATCTTCTTGCTTAGAATTCCACCCTTGTTAACACCTCTGCTGTGCATTAATCTGGAAGTCTGATCTTTAGCCTCCTGGTGGAAGCATATAGTCAATATTCAGCGTACCAATTTCTATTCAGGTATGGCTCAAGAGCTAAACAAAGCACGAGCCAATACACTCTCTTCTGTGTAGTGATCTGCAGAATACAACCACCATAATAGTATGGTTGATAATTTAAAAGTCTACAAACTTCTTTCATGCTGAAAAGGTAGTTCACGACTTCTTAAAATGGAAAAAAAAAAGGGGGGAAACACACTTTAAAAGGCTTTTACCACCTTACATAGTTTTTTAAAAGTTCACTAAAAGGCATAAAAAGTTTTACAGATGTGGTTTCAAGAATCAAAAAGCATCTTTTAAGACCTTAATCCTTACACTTTCAGACAAATAAACTGAAACATGCTAAAATTATGAATTAGAGGACTATATTAAAGTCATGTTTATTATTTTTATACAAATTATATACATCTTTAAATTTATACTTTTAACCACACCAGTTTTTCCTCTGATATATTTGTTTTCACGTGTGATTCATAATCGTATCCTATATCCATGAATCAGGCATGTAAGCATGACATTGCTGACATTACTGAATTACTTCAGTCTTCTCCACCATCTGATCTAGTACGTATATTATTAACTGTTCTAACCAAGGAATCAAATTTAATCCTCTGTGAGCACCATCTGTAGCATCATCAGTTCCCTCAGAGTTCCTGTAACAACATGTTGTCAGGATGTATTTATACATTAAGAGAGCATATCAGAATTATACAATCAAAACCTAAATTAAAAAGATGTAATGTTGTACTTACGATAAAGGCAGCTTACATCAGGGCACTCTGTTTTTTCAATACACAATCTGTTAAGATTCTAGCATTTGAGTATTACGTTTGTCAGCCTATAGAATGTTTATACTTTCAGAAATACAAAGGCGCTGAGTGCATAGATCCATTTTATTTAATCAGTAACACCGTAATGAAACACTTCCTTTTAGCACCATTCAACATATCAGTAATTTTAAGGATGTATAAATATCAGTTTCTTTAAATAGTCCTATTAGCTTCTGTGAAGATTTAGTAGTACAGATTGCTGGCTAGTTAAGGACTATCCTACTTCCAGAAGCTTACATGAACTGCTCTGCAGTTAGCACTCACATCCAACTCCAGATCGCACAACTGGCAGTTTTGCTGCTACTAATATGCTGCTAAATATTTTTCTCATGATGAATTTCACCAAGTGATAATCTGGGCTGACAAATCTACTGATGGTGTCTCAGTTCACCTTGGCTTATTTGATGCATCTCTTGATGTGAATAAGATCTAGAGAGCCCTTTTTTAAAAAAAAAAAAAAAAAAGTTTTCAGAATATAAAAAAAATGATAGTCACACATCTTTGGAAAAAACATATCAACTTTATGCTATCGCTCAAGCAACACAGATAGTGATATTTACAGTTATCAGAATGTTATAATAAACCACAGTTGCATGTATCTTGGATACATCTTTGTTGATACTGTTTTGATAAATGTATTTCTGGGCCCATAAAGACAGCAGCAAATGGTGTAGTTCTCCAATATGCATTCCTTAGTTGTCAAGGTGGTCAATAAAATAGAAGCCAGTTCTTACACAATGAGCACGCACCAAACACTCACGCTCTGTGCATAAGGTCATGCACTGGAATCACGCAGAGCAGAAAAAGAGGAAACTCAGTTCAATTAAACAAGAACTCCAAGACGTAGAATAAGTCATATAACACTAGAGAGAACTAGCTCAGATATTTAAAAACAAACAAACAAACAAACCACAACAGAAACAAATTCATACTACGAGCGCATGGCTCTTCCCATCAAAAAGTTAGATACAATTTGCATACAAGTTTAAAGAAGCAGTATTGTACCTCTAAACAAATCTTGAGAAGTCACATACAAAAGAAAACAGTAAGATTCCCAAAGACTCAACATTTGCCTGAACAACACACATTGCCAAATACTACTTGTACAGCTTCAAACAGCGTCAGTTGCTCCCCAACAGCATCAGCATATTCAGGATGCAAGGAAGAGCCAAAGCAATAGTTTCACATATGCTCTAAAGCAGAATAAGCCAAAGACTAACGCTAAAAGGATTCCTAGCTGTTCGTGCCCCCACTGTTTGTTCCTGTGCCTGTACTATCCCCTTCCTTGTACCAACATCAGCACATTTGTGCAGTCCCGCTGCAGGAAGGAGGAGGAAACAGATTCTGCCTGAACTGGTGCTCAATACGCCTGCACAAACACTTGCGACAGCAAAGGTGCCGGGGGAGGAGGAGGAAAGCCATGCAGAAGCAGGGAGAACCGCACTTTATTGCCAGTGCTGCTGCTAAACCCTGGTCCTGACGTGCCCTACGTTACAACTGAACTTAGCCAGCACCACAGTAGGTGAGCAATAAACTGAAAAACGGAATTAATGCAGTGGAACAACACCTACACTACTTGAGCAGAAAACTCCAGCTCCATTTTTTAGATCCATGCCTTCTCTACTAGGAGGCATAGGACAAGGCTGTGGCCTAGACAACTTGTTGCAATTAACAACTATTAAGTGGAAAAATTATATACATAATTACCTGCAACAAGGTGACTCATGGATGGACTTCAAATACAACATTGAACTCTCCACTTGAAGCAATTTGCAATTTTTTCAAGTAAATGTTGTGGCCTATAAAACCTAAAACACAGACTTTTGTAACACACTATCAGGAGTTAGAGTAATAGCAAACACAAATAAAACACTCCACAAGATTTAACAAAACAGTTTCTAACAACACTGCCAGGATGCTCAGAATTTGTCCCTTTCTCCAAGGCTCTCCCCACGAGTCCAGAGAAATCACAAGCTCCAGACAAACCCCACTTTGACTGCAGTCAGTCCGCATCATAAACGGCAGGTCGTCAGAGCTACCTCATCTCCACAAATTTACACCAGCAAGCTCAAGGTCCCCACTAAGTGCATGGCTGTCACAAATATTGCTATAAATTATGTAGTCCCTTCATTTAAGCTCCAGTTTCCAAAACCTAGGAGCCAGAACACACAGAAAGAATTCAATATGTAAGACTATTAAAAAAAAAACCAAAAACCACAACAACATAATAGAATCTGTCCCAAAGCTGACAAACTATGACACTTGGCTACATAAATTCAAGTGAACTTGTGTTTGGGGTTTTTTTGTTTTGTTTGAGGGCTTTTGTGTTTTTTTTAATTATTATTGGCAGAACAAGAAAGCTTCCTTAAGAGACAAAACAGCCCGGAACCTACTTATGGAAAGCTCAAGGGAAAGCACAAAAAAGTATAAATTAATACTGTGACAATTGAGGTTACAACCAACTACAAAAGAGTATTCACCTTTAAAAGGTAATCAAAAACATGAAGATATACATAATCTACTGAAATAGATTAAGTCCCAATGTATGTTTCTGACATATATTGGGAAAAATCAAGAAGAAATGAAGGGCAGTAGGTTTTTCCAGATGATGACTACTTTTACTTATGAAAGCCATGACAGGTACTTTATAACATATATACATCTAGCTTATTTAAACATAAAATTTCAGTGCATATTTTAGAGCCTTACGTAAGACTTTAAACACTAATATTGGTTTGTATCTATCAGATTTGAAAAGGCTAAAGCATGAAAAATAATATCTTAGGATGTTTTTTTACAACTCTTCTGGACACACAGTGCAAATGGGACGGGTATCTCATGCACAGCATTACCAATGCTTCTGCTGCTATTTGCTCCCTGCAATAGACAGAAGTAGGAAAACAGACACAGAGCCAAATTCCAACAGACGCGTTCCACTACATTACCTTTTTTTTAATATATCAAATATCAACATGTACAGGTAGTCCATCATTTTCAAGTATCAAAAAGGAAATTACTTCCAAAAGTTAAAAAAAAAAAAACACCTGCTCATCCTTAAGAATAAGCAAAAGTAAACCAGAACCATGAACAATTAATTCTACTTCAATACACTCAATTAGATCACATTTTCAAGAGCCGCAGGAAGTGAACGTTCTCTTCATGCAAGTGAAGTTTTACTAACCAATGCCAAACCAAAGCCAGGTGACATTACCATTAAAATTATAAAACAAACAAGTATTTTTAAACTTACTCAGTTAACATTATAAAAAAATTAATCAGAAGTTTTCAAACTAGGAGGACACTCTCAGCAAAATTCCCCTCTTATTCAGAAATTCTCTCTGGCAATGACATGAACGAAAAGTCCCTTTCAACCAGCATCTCTATCACCTCTTTTGAAAGGCAGATTCTAGAACAACAGCTACCCCCAAAACTGAGGGCTCCAATTCACAAATGAAAATGTAATACCGTACTCATTCCTACTTATGAGATGTTAATTGTACGCTCACCATATGTTCCTAGGATACTCCTAGGAAGCATGCTGTTGTGAAGAAGTTGCTGACCCACCACATTGACAACCCAAAGTATTAAGTAAATATTCTAATGATAACAGACATAAAGAACAACGCAAGCCTGAAGAAACCCTTGGAAAATCCTGATCAAATCCCAAATGGGATCTCACAGCATTGACATCCGTGCACAGGTTTTGCTGCCTTTCGATGAGCATATGTATTCCTCATGTCCCCATGAGGGTGGTGAGACACTGGAACAGGCTGCCCAGAGAAGCTGTGGCTGCCCCATCCCTGGAAGTGTTCAAGGCCAGGCTGGATGGGGCTTTGAGCAGCCTGGTCTAGTGGGAGGTGTCCCTGCCCATGGCAGGGGAGTTGGAACTAGATGATCTTTAAGGTCCCTTCCAACCCTGACAATTCTATGTCCATAGTAAAGAAGGCTTGTGTTCATGCATACAAATGGACTTCTGCTTAGGAATGTCTTTGCAAAATCTGCATGTTTTTACCATCACATCAGTTCAAAGCAATACACTGTACATAATGAAAAGATACGAGTTTCAGCAAAACCTAAGGCATTCTGAAAGACAATTAAGAGAACAGGGTATTAAGAAGTGGTATGCCTGTAGAAGCCCAGAGCTTGACAATAGGGTGATAACCATTCAGAAGAAATAATTTATCACAGCTAGAATAGGCATGTTCATTCAAGAATGAGATTTTTTTAAAGCTACACTACGTATCGTATAACATTGCTTTGCATCTTGTAGTTCCATAAGAAATACTTTTTGTATTAGGAGATATTTTGTATGGACAACCTTATGAAGGCAAAAAAGCTAAAATTCTACTTTACATAGCCATGCCTAGCCCTAAGTAAATGACAACCTGTACTTTTAAGTGAGATATCTATTACAAAAGTATACACCTTTGTGTCACGGCTAAAGAAACTTTATGACACTGTTATTTTTCTACAGCTCCAGTAAGATTCAGTGTTATTTTGGTAAGAAGCCTCACCTTTCCTTTCAGCAATATAAAAATTTGAGACATTTAATATTCTCTAGGGACAAATACCTAAAAAAGGTTTAATGGCTCTGTTAACACACAAGTTTAAAGCTAAAGATTTTGAGAAGGGTTAACAATTTTCATATGCAGAAGGAGAAGGGAAGAAGAGAAAAGACAGGGTTGTTTCAAAGCCCTTTCACTGTTTTTATAAGCAGAAAAAAGTAATTTATGAAAAGGCGTTACATAAGTTACTGCACTACAACTGCAATCTTGATCAAAAATAAGACTAAAGATGCTGTTAGCTAAGTTGCAGTCAACAGCAGGGGGAAGGGAAGCAGAAGGGTGTGGAAATGGTAGAAAAGGAGGTAAGATGGTAAACCATCGATTTTATTGATCTACTTAGAGCAGTGTAACAAAAGCACCTTACAAAAAAACATTCAATATATACACATAAAATAAGAATTTGTAGCTTGAGAGTATACCCATATTTTGATTGGAAAGCTGTAGAAATAATTGCATATATGAAATGCACTAAAACTGAGGGGCAAGCAAAATCAGATAAACTGAAGAGAAATTAAGGAGATCCGCAGAATTAATGCAACCAACACCCTGAAAAGGTACCCAAATTTACTCCAATAGAGTTCAGTTCTACCTCAACAAGAAAAAAATCTGAGCTCAGAGCTCATTTGTGCATAACTACCTGCGGCAACACCTTACAGAAGGTGCAAACCCCGAAGCAAATTCAGGGTTTAAACAGAACACTAACAAGAATTCATTCCAGCCTTTTCTGAACAGCATCAGCTGTTCCGTGTAACTGCACAAACTGAATTCAAGCATTATTTATTGAAAGGTGGGCTTCAATGCAATTAACTAAAATCTTTTCTCTTAACACTTGCCAGGAAAAGCTTACCTAGTAAGCAGAGTAAAGCTACAAACATTTTCAAGTAACAATACTTAATCAGTCTCAAGCAGCAAACTGACACGTAAAAACAATGTATCAAATATTATTTAAGTTTACTAAATTTACTGGTGTACACAACTGGAAGATTCATTGGGCTTTTTTTTTTTCATCTACAAGTTTTGAGAATATAGCAGTAGGTAATGTAAATTACTGGCAGTAAAATTTAATCTCTGCACTGCATAAAATATTCTTTGGGTTTTGGTTTTGTTTTTTTTTTTTTAATGGTAATTTTTTCAACCCAAGTTTTAATAAACAAACTTAAACACTGGAGTTCTTTAAATTCCCTTGTTTCATATGAGATCACATGAACTATTGATTTACTGATCCCTTACAAAGGATTATCTGTTGTAGTAAAACCTGATTAATATAACAGAATTCTTTTAGCTTGGCAATTAAAATAAATATTACACCACTATTTTGAAGTGACAGACAAGATTGCAAGACTATTAGACTGAGGCAAAAATTAAACGTCTACTATTCCAAGTACAGAATGGAAAAAACTTACAGAAATTTTCAAACAAAAAAAGAAAACAACCCAACTCTATGATAACAGGACAGTTAAGAGCCAAGTACAATCTGTCAAATGACAACAGAATTCTGCAAATACCTGCAGAGATTTAAAAAAAAAAAATCTACGTTACTAAAAATGTAATCCTATATTGGTAAAAAAAAAAAAAACACTGCCTCAAAAAAGAATCATTCCTTTCACCATCCTGTAACCGTGCCTTTCCATGAGAGGTCAAACGAACAGAAGAAATTCCACAACTGCAGACCAGCGAGGTGGTAAGTAAAATACCCAGCTCCAGAACATGCATTTTTCACACACTTTTACTCTAAAAGCAAGTATCCTGTTTATTCTAAAAAACAAGTAACAAGTAATTCCTGCCTCTCTGTAATATGCAACATGATATATACACTTCTTTTTTTTTTTTTTTGAACTCCTTAAATGAACACAAGCACACACTTCTCTTACCTGAAAGGGCTGTCTACCTGCAGGCCAATTTGAAATGACTCCAAAAAAGAGACAGCAAGAGGGTGAGGGCTGTCATAAAAGGAGATAATCTTTTATATTCTTAAACACCCACTTGCACTTTTCAAATTAGATCAGCATTTGTCAAATTGTATACTTCTATGTATGCACAAAAGCCAATACATTCATGAAGGCAAGTTAAGTGTGTACATAATTGCTTAATAAAAGCTATCCAAAGTAACAAAAAGCAAGCAACTAGATAAAATTAAAATGAAGACAAGCAGGATTTTAGCTGCAGTTTTTCAGAGACATCTTGGTACAAATGGCCTCTAAAGACTTAATTTATCTCAATACTTTTATTTATAATCCCACGGGTATTGCTACACCATAAACTATATTAGTATATGCCAAGTTCAAATACCAATAAGTGAGCACAGGCCCATTGACCTACTTAAGAAAAACACCTGCAGTAGCCCAGTCAAACCCACAAGGGAGGAAGAATTTGAGAATAGATTTCAACCTTGTCCAAATTAAGTCGATGGCAATTTAAAAACAACAAACCTGGGCAACAGCTTCGTGTTACATTTGCCTTCAAAAAAAAAAAAGCCAGAGTCCAGAATTTGTTCAGTCCCCCCCTAGCATCTTGACCCAAACCTTACAGTGCCACCCCAGTTCTGCCCGCACACCAGTTTGATTAATCTGTTTCTGTAGTCTAGAGAATTATCCACCCACATGCAGATGTGGCTGACAGAAGACACACCTCAGAGAGGTTTCAAACAGAAACAAGGAAATCAGGCCAAACATTCAGCCATGTCTCCTGCATCGTGTCTTCCTGTCACCTCCGAGACTGCAAACTGACTCAAAACCCCATCTCTTCTCATTAGCATCTTCTCTTCTCTGACCAAAGCTCCCCTGCCCAGCCACCCCAAGGTCCCCTCCATGAGAGAAAAGAACAATCCAGCACAAGCCCAGCACAAGCTGAAGCTACAGCCTCTGTTGTATGTCATTAACTAATCAGGAAGACAATAGAAAGCTGATTTCATAAGTCGGTCTTGAGATTTTCTGTATGGGTGCAAATATTTAACTCTGCTTGCGCACGCCTCAGGCAGGACTTGCAAAGCGAACATAATCACTTTTAGCACATCACTGAGCACTCTACGGCTGGAACCACCAGCCCGTGGTTTTGCATGCTCAATTCACAGCCAGGAAAACAGCATGATTCAAACAAGCTACAGAAATATTTAGTACTCCAAACACTCAACTTGTTATCTAGCACAAAAACAAGTTTACAAGATGCTACATATACTGCCAGATAGCTATGGCTATGGAATCAAGGTGACAGGAGAAGCACACAACGCTTATGCCTACTATATGCAAGCTTAATATTTAAAAATGAGTAGAAGACTATAACTTGTTACTTTCTGCTTTCAACCCTGTCAGTTCCTACAATAATTAGGTTGCTGCTCTTCCCATTTGTGTCACTTCCCCTTACCTCATCACAAGCACATAGCTATTCCCTGATTTGCTCATATTGTTCTTTTTCCCTTTCCTGGTTTTCTCTCAATGTCTTCCATGTTTCATTTCCAGTCACAAGGTTTTCATTCCAGCTTCTCATCAATCTCCTTATCTGTGAAAGGAGTGTTATCAAACTGTCGTCAGATAGTTTTGATGTTCTCATACTAAATCCACCTTCTTACTGCATCTTCCTAACCTTTTTTTTTTAAACCATAATTTATTTCATATATAGCAACCTATCAGTTCTCTTACTTGGTTACAAAGACCGCTACTTCTCTCTTCCTTCTGAAAATTCAGTTCTCCAATTTCTTATTTGTAAAAGCAATGTCAACAATTTATTTCTCTTTATCCTTCCCACCCCCCAGCAATGTTACAGCAGTTCATTCTGGTTAGTTTCTCATTTTATCAGCAACAGAATGGCAGATATGCATACTTAGACATTGTTGATCAGTTCGGGTTTTTTCCACTGAACCAGCCAAAGTAATTTTTTGCGTGCATACACACTCCTCCAAACAACATTAAGAACCGTTTTGGTTTGGTTTTGATTTTGAAAACTATTTCTTCAAATAGGACATTGCAGAGAAGAGAATGAAGGAAATATCGTAAAAGGGACAAAGACAAGTTTTAAGATGTGCAAAGATGACTGCTACTCATTGTGAAGGAAGCTCATCTTAAATTGGCCTAAGCATGCCAACACTCGATACAGGAACATCCTTATGCCATCAGACACTGAGGAACACAAGGGCAGAAATGCCAGAGTGATACTTAAAGCTGTCTTGTGGTGGTAGTTCATCTGTTTCAGTGCTGTACATGAACTAAAAAGGCTGCCTTTCAAGCTTTTCTCAGTGTGGACAGCTAGGACCGCCTGGTGCCATGCAGATTCCCAGATAAAACTCACACTAGCTCAGAGATGTCAGCAAAGTATTCCCTTGAACCATAAAACTTGGTCCATCATGCACTTATTTATCAGCCCAAAACAGTGGTTGTGTTCTTTCATTCCAAATTAATATTTCTGGTAAAAGATGCTAGGGGTATTCTTGTTAAAAAGACAAACAAGTACATCAAAGTCTCACCACTTGTTTATCCTACTTAGAACCTTCCTCCATTAAACCAGATCACAGCGTAACAAAAAAAAAACAAAACCACGCACAGCCAAAAAAAACCCAAAACAAAACAAAACCACCAAACATCTGTAAGCATCTTGCTTTCTCTATTTGTTGCTTTTTGGGAAAACAAGAACAACAGAATTTCATTTTTGCATGATGAAAACATGTTTATATGTGTTGGGTTTGGTTTGTTCCTTTTATTTTTTTTAGAGATACTTTCCCTTCTGTTAGGGAACAGAAGAGAGACAAGAAATGTGATGGAACTAAAGGAAATAATGTTCCCATAATTACATATAGAATTGGAGATACTGTAACTCACTAGAATCTAAGCAACATTATCAAAGAAGACTTGTGCTTAAAGAAGCACAATATGTAAGTTCACACAATATATAAATAAAATGTTGCTTCTTAATAGGAGTTACTCTAAAAAACAGGGTAGTACCCACGATTTGGTAGGTAAAACTGTTTATTACCAGAAATCAAGAAAATTTTGCCTTTTTTATTTCAGTTTGGAGCCACAGGAATGCTTGGTCACACAGAGCCAATAGGTTCCTGATAGAATGTTCTCCATTTCTTTGCTGTTTAACATAAAATGTTTACCAAATACGGAAAAACTACACTTCCCCTTAACATCTTCTTTTTAGTCAGCCTAGCAGCGTGCCTTGAGTTTTCTCTTCCCTTATCAATACAATAAATACTGCATGAATATGTTCTAGGAAGGAAAAAAAAGCCACATTGAGCTCTGTCTGGAAAACATTGACTTTGTTTCTTGAAGGTAACCAGTATTTTACCTGAAGTCAAATCCAACAGACAATAAATCGCACAAAATCCTTTTCATAAGCTGTTGTAATCAATAGAAGAGATGGTACAACATGTAAAACCAAACAAAAAACAACTTTTCAGAGCTGGGACACAAATGCAGCACAAATTGAACACAACGTATGGAGCAAATCTTTTCTACTCAGAGGCTTTCTCAGTTTATACACAAAAACTGAGACTCCCCTTTTTTGCCATCAATGCTGAATAGCTACAAGTTCAACTGCAGAAATGATACCGAGCTTAACAAACTTTTTCCTTCCTACTGAATTTTGCTGTTGACAAAGTAAAGCATGTTAACAGCAAATCCCATCTATGACAATGTGAAGAGAAATCCAAGCCCGAGCTGTGGAGAGGGAGATGTGGAGGCGAAGGCGCAGAAAAACCGACCATTGCTGATCTTACTGATTGCGCAGTAAGTCACCTGAGGTAATTATACGCATCGGAATGTTTTAGCAGAGAATTTCTTACCAGAAAGATTGCTAATTGGTGTTAACTCCATTAAGTTATTTGCTTAATAAGCAGCTATTAAAAGTTACTAAATGGAGAAATCCAGAGGTAATTACACCTTCCTCGCCTGAGTACTGTGTGCTGTTGTGCTCATCTCCAAACAATGAGCATAATTCCAAAGGAAGAAAGGGGAGGTCTTCATATGCAAAAAGCACAAGATAGAAAACAACGAACAGACAAATAAACCAAATGGTGATTTTTTTTTTTCCCCGAGTTGATCGTATTTTGAAAAGCTACTAGCTTAAAAAAAAAAAAAGGCATAAAATACCCATACAAAACCAAAACTGCCTTTACATTATGTAAAACACAGTTACGACAATGAGTTCTATGGATCATCGTGTCCAAGACACTGAACCTTTTTCAAAGTGAGATCTATGTGATGGAACATAAAGCCACGTTTGTATTAGGTAAGATAAAAATCAAGCCACCTAGAACAAGCCTTCACGCTTCAGGACATAAGGCAACTAGCAAATGGTTTTTGTTAGGAAGTTATACTGCATCACTGTACTGCAACTATGTGCTAGACATCTTGCAATATCCTTTTCTCAAGCCGCAGGTAGATGGTGATTTCAAGATATTAGATAAGCTACTTCTCCAATTTTGTAAAATAACGATTATGTTCTTGAACAAGTTTTTAACCAGTCACTTCTGGAGCAATGTAGGGGGAGAAGCACACAACAATACAACTAAAAGCATATTTGTGAATAACAGCATCAATTGTTGTCTGAAAGAGCTGTCTCTGGGAAAAAAACTACAATTCCAATATTCCTAAAGCCCATCCCTGGATTTCCACATTACAACCCCATGGAAAATATACATGGCTTTTCTCATAAAGAAGCAGACACCAGGGTTTTAGTGAAACTTGACGCCACAGGAATTGAAACCTCTCCCCTATCAGGAAGTGAAATTTTAGCAAAATGGTTCTGAATAACAGACAACAGTGACAGATACTGTGTAGAAATGCACGTAAGTTTGCTCTCTTATAAAAGCAGTAAAAGTATTGCCCAGGATGACTTTGTTCCAAATACACCGCTTCAGTGGTCTGTAAAGATCTACAGTCACATCCAAAATTTGATTCCATTAATTCTTTTAAAAGGTTTAGGAAACAGAAGACTATGATACATGCATACAGTCCTCCTTGTCTGTTATCTATGTCTTCGGAAGTAACCAAGTACTCACTCATAAGTAAGGCTAGAAGTGAAAAAAGCCTCTAGAGTTTCTTGTGGCACAATTTCAGCAGTACTAATTTTTGGACAACCACCTCTCATGCATACACTAACACAAATTCTGCTAAACCAAGGTTTTTTGTGGTTTTTTTTTGTTTTGTTTTTTAAGTAAACCAATTACTAAACACTACTCTAAAAACAAGAGGTGCTTTATCAGTGAATTAGCTAACAACTTCCAGTCACATAACAAAAGTATGCAAGAGTATGCCATGACTGGAATAAAGAATACACACTGCAACTGGCCAGGCAACCTCAGAGTGGAAAATTTCAGAATCACCACATTTCTCATCTAAAATGAATGACATAATTAAAGACGTGTCTTAATTTAGCATTTCTGTTTTGCTTTATACTTGTTTATTAAACAGCTATGACAAAATATTGCCTACTTACATGAACAAACACTCCAAAAGAATGAGACACAAGGAATAATCCAAAGCAACATTTCCCAGCTTCCCCAATTTGTTTACCGCTGGGAACTGCGTATGCAAGCCTTTAAATGCTACACAAAACAAATCTGTCACTACTGCTATCTTAATGACTTGTATGTCTAATTGCCATTATGCCAAGGTATTTTATTTCTTTTTAAGAGGCAGCATTTTTACAATGCATTGTGCAGCACACACAATCTTTGCCACCCTCCCTTGACAGAGCTTTCCTCTGGCCCCTCATTTGACCAGAAAGTTTTATTTAGTTTCTCTATCCATGTTCAGCCAGCATCCACCTTCTGCTGAACATTCATGAGACGATACTGGCAACCTCTCATTAGTTACTCTAATTTGCCTCTGATTTTCCTATTTCTTCTCTTCTTTTTAAAATCCGGTCGAGCAACAGTGGCAGCTGGTTGGCACATTAAACATTATGCCAAGCAGGTGCATGGACAGAATGGAGGAGTTAATTTTGACACACCTTTTGCTGAAAGCTGACTATACCACTTTAAATTATGGAATATTTCATATTCATGGAATATTCAGTTATTGACTAGCATCACTATACACAAGTGAGGTCCCAGTTCAGAGGAGATATTAATGCTATAATACCACATATAAAGTCCTTTTGCATATATTAAGTGTGTTAGACACCACCAAAATCATTCCAAACATTAAGTGTTGGGTCAACCATCAACTCTGAACACAATGGTACAGGCATTCATTAAACTGGGCAGAAGACACAAAAAGTCCAAGTAAATTCAGACAGTAATGAGGTCTTAACTAGTCTAAATGGCTTTGCATCATACTTCATCATTAAGAACAAATTCCAGATTTCTCAAGTACTTACCCTCATATCATTCACCACCTGTCTGAACTGAACCACCTTATAAACAACATAAAAGCAAAAGCTTCACAGAAATCTACTTCTGGATTTATTTCCTTTTTTCTTTTGAACACATTGCTTAGAAAGTTCCATTAGACATTCAGCTGAGGAGGTAAATAACACATGCGACCAAAAGTGAAGGTAATGTTGGACAGGCATACAAAGCCAGAGTTTTGCCCAAGGGAAAAAAAAAATAAATACATTAATTTAAAAAATTATGTGACAGAATAAGTCATTCTACACTAGACAAATCACTACTTCTAAATATATTATTTAGTTATTAAAAGATTTGCATATAAAGAGTTACCCTACAGATTTCTAGAAGCCTTAATTACACAAAACACATTCAGCTGTGCTCTGTACTGGACAGTACAGAGCTTAAGCATAAATGTTGATTTATTACAACCTGCATTAGTAAGATATAATAAGCAAGAGTTCTCTGCAGATTCCAATGTTAGCCCAAAAAGGGAACAGAAACTCAGGAGAATCCTATCAGATATTCTCAATGACTACTGAAAGATCCTTAAACACAGGACAACTGGAGCTTCCCAACAAGCTGCAGATTATGTGCCACCAAACATTCTCAAAGATCTTGAGTTTTCTCTGTTTTTCTGGTATCTTTCAAAGCCAAGTCTACGCCATCAGAAGAAAGGCATTGCCCACAACTCTCATCCGTCCTACTGCAAAACATGTATGAATAGTAATGAACCACTAAAAGCAACTCCAATGCTACGGTAGCTTGCAAAGACAGAGTAGGCAGACCAGTATTCTGCTTGTGACTAAACCAATCACAGTTGCATGATACTGAACAATTGTGGGCGAGAATATCACAATTTCTAATTTAGCACAACATTCTGCTATGAAGTACAAAGTGTTACTTGAAGTTCCCAAATGCAATTAATGCAGAGGTGGAATTGTTCTTTCCTTTTTCCACAGCAGTGCTTCAGTCTTATCTACAGATCTGAAATATTTCTGTTAAGAGTTTCAGAACCACATTAACTGATGGTAGTCTGCTCCTCTGGTACTCCTTATAAACAAAGGCAGATCGATCTAAAACCAGCTGAGCACCTTATATCCACAAAAAAAAAAAAAAAAAAAAAAAAAAAAAGAATGGAAATTCCTTCTGGGACCTACATGGCATTTTCAGTTATGTGCTATTGTATCCAGCATTTTACATTCCTGCATCAAAAGTTTAGCCATAGAGAATGGCTGTGTTTAGCTTCTCAGTATTCCTTTTCCACTCAAACTGGAGCAAAAATTAAGGGGTGAATCAAATGAGGCGAGAAGGCCTGTTAAGGAGGTTGGGGTACACAATCAGAACATACCAAACACGCACAAGATTTGTTGGGGTGGAGGAGGCAAGGCAAGACAAATGCAACAGCATGACTCAACAGATAAGGCATTTAAAAGAATCTTACAAAATACATTATGAAACATTACATCCTAAAAAAAAATTAATTTCCTTACACTGCAACCCAACCATTCAAGTCCGTAAAACCGTTCAAAAGCTGAAGTGAATTCAAGCATAGATCATCTTCTCTAGCAAATAAGTCATCTACTAAGAAGTCTCAAACCCTCTGAAAGTAATAAATTATGGCTAACAAGGCTATCAAAGCTGGGGAGAAGGAGTTAACACCACCTCCCCTCCCAAGTAACATATTAATTATAGCTTCCTAGGTAGTATTACTGATTGGCTGAAACCTAATCCTGCAACATTTTAAAGCTAAATTACATAGAAAACAAAACTTAAGTGCACTTAAGAAGCACTGTGAACATAAATACCAAATTAATATCCAACCTGTGCAGTAATTATTCATTCTGTAGCATTCAAAAAAAACTTAAACACGTTGAAGAAACATGGTAAAAATACATGACTCAAATAGTGTTTAAGTTTATAACTAAATTTAAACAGGTTAGAGGCTCCTTAAACACGATGAGGCACTGCTCCTAGAACAGTTCTTATATAAAGCCAGGAGAGCAACATTTTTTATGGAAAAAAATTTGAAGTAAGTGTCCGCTTCACACTCAACGGAAACCTAACTGACACAGCGACTGAAGTTAGTGATGTGATCCACGTGTCCAAACAGGGCTTTCTACCTCATGGCAAAACAAGTTTACTCTGTTATAGAAGGAGCCCAGATGCTGACACCTCAAGAGGTGTGAAATGAATCCCATCCTTAAAGCTTCTGAATCAAGTAACACCATGGGTAAGCACTAACATGTCTGGGCCCTACGAACTCAACAGTGTTAAACAATAAATGAAAATAATGAATGGGTGAAGCAGGAAACTGTGCATAGTAATTGCTACTGAAGTATGTTTTTCGCACCACAACTTGAAGTTTGCATGGTCTGAAACACCAGCTCGCAAATGATGCCACATTCTCAAAGTCCAGTATAACAACCATAGCCCCAACATGAGCAACAGCCAGGCATAAAAGTCAAGGAGAAGGAAGCAGGCTCACTGCTGGAAATACCCAGTGTGGGCACCACCAGCTGCTGCTGGGTCTGGCTGCTTCCCTCTGCTCCGGGCCCTGTACCCGCCCAGTAACCATCCCACATGCTTCAACCCCTTCTGGAAGCAGCATGGAAGCCGACAGCAAAGCTTTCTGCCTGCTCTACGGATTGCAAATCATTATTTCCCTATTTCCTCCAAAAGGAATGACAACCAGACAAGAGCTAGAGGATGCTTGAAAGTCATCCTGTGGATGATGACACCATAACAAAAATAAAATATAAATTTCTGATAGCAGAAGTATTCAACCCATATTCAGATATATCTAGGTATACCCAATTATCCTTAAAAATCTTTTAGGTTAGGAAAGAAATAATTGAGGTAGCTTTTATTACACTAAACTTCATATCCATTTCAATTAGTAAACAGAAAATGACTAACACCCCATCAGTAAAATCAAGGGGTTTGTCTGCTTAACAAACCAGCTAACTAGAACTTGCACTTTGAAGTAATCTATGTTTAACAGAAGTTTGAAATAGGCCAAAGAGGAAGAAAGTTTCAAAATACTTCTAAGTGAGAAATCCGAGACCATCATGTGAGGCTATTTCATAAAACAAGTGAACATGTCAGAGACAAAGGCTCATTATTCATGCAAACGTAACAGGCTACTTACAACTCTTGGACAAGATGCACAGGAAAAGTAGAGTATTTACCTCACCCTAACACTTAAAACTGCAATACTTTGAGAGCTTCATTATTAGTGCTGGCACCTGTGCTTGCCACCAGTATGAACGTCATAATCCACTCTGCTGTGTCTCTAACTTACACTTAGTTCACATATTAACGTTAAGAAAATATCCAGGAAGTATGCCCTCCACTAGGTATCCAACAACCCTGGGGTTAAGTAAAATACTGAAGAGAAATGCCTTATATGCTTTAGTTCCACACAATACAGAATGATCTATATTCAAGTTCTGATCTTAAGTTCACTGCCTAGCCAAACAGAAGGTTCTCTTTGAAATATCCAAGCAGTTATACGATGGCAGCTTCCATGGCGATCCCAAGACATATGCTGTTGTTTTCCACAGCAGTTTACAGCCGATGCTTCCAATTCTCACCTGCATTCCAGAGAACTTCATATTTAAGTCTGTCTTCTCCAAAATTATGAATGCAAAACTTGCCAAGGAAAACAAAATTATAGCTCTGTCTTGATAGAGAAATACATGCTCCTTCCTGCTTCTAACAAGTCTCTTACTATGCTCCCAATAAACAGACCAGAATTAAGATGGTCCTTTGTGATCACTGAAAATACAGCACGGACGTGGAAAAGTAATCTGAATTTTCACTCCTTTGTACACCATACTTCTCTTAATTTTCATGTGCAAAACATCCTTCTTACTAGCAGAGTGTTTCACTTCCACTTTCATTTTTATGAAAATTTTGAAAGAGGCAAACTGAACTGGACACATTCATGAAACAATTCTGCAGTCAGTTTTCAGAGCAGAACCCACGGCAAGATCAGATAGTTTCACTTAAAGTATTCACAAGAAGCAGTGAAACAATCATTTTCATTCCAATAAGCCTTAGAAACCTTTTGGAGGGGAAAAAAAAAAAATTAAAAAAAAAGACAACAGGCCACAAAATCTGAAAAGTTATTTAAAGTTATTTTCCCTCAAGATCCTGCAGATAAGACTCACCTACAGAGTGAAAGCCCATTTTCCAAAGCAAATTCAGTTGACTGATCTTCAGCAACGGGTTGATCTTCAAAATCGTCAACACTATAGCTGCCTAAAATCTCCACTTCACCTACCGTCAGATCTGAAGGTAAAAGACTAGAGACTGGTTCTTTCATCACAGATAGCAAGGCACTACACATCTAGGCTTTAAGCAGGTTAACAATAGTATTCTGAAAACTCAGTATCTTCACTTGGTATGCTTAGTCCTCTGCCTAAAGTCTTCTCAAACATCTCATACAAAAAAAAATAAAGTATCAGAACGAATGGCCAGAATTAAAGAAGCACTTACTAAAACATTTGTCCTAAAACTTATAAAAATTCTATTTGAATGAATAATCAACTACTACTTTCATATTTAAAGAATAAATGCAATAATTTGGGTAACAAGACAATGGCTTTCTTGTTCTTTGGCTTCTGTAAGAATGTTAATCTGCTGCTGACAGCAGTGTGGGCATAAAAAACTAGAAGTGGTGAAAAAAAATCAAAAACAAAAAAGTCATTGTAATTTTACTAACTTCTAGCAGGAAATAAATTTCAGCCTTAGGATACCATTTAGAAGACTGCAAACCAATACAAATCAACAGAAGAAACACAGTTCAATAAAATCAATTTACAAAGTGAGTCAGTTCCAGCAAAAATTCTGCCAGTCTTCAGGTTGAAAACCGCCACTTAGTAACACCTCCCAAACACTTATTTTATAAATTATGATGCAGCTTACAACATGGTGACATTCTCCTTTAACCATTTTATCCTTATTTTTTCTACATTAGCAGTCACTTTAAACATTTGCACAAAGCCAAAAATGAAGCGCTAATGGAAAACAGCAAGGATTTACCAAATTGTCTTGTCTCAAACAACACAATGGCAACTTGCATTTTCACAGAAGACTAGCAAAAACATATGAACTGGCCACACTGACTCAAAGGTGTCCGTCTAGTTCAACCTTGCACAGCACCAGTTCGCAGCAGATGGTGCACTACAAAGGGTGATGGCAAGAACAATTTTTCCCTACAACAACGCATTTTTGGTTTGCAAAACAGGTCACTGCAATGAGATTCCTTAATACTACCTGTTCATGCAGGTGTACTCTCTCCTTTCCCCCAGGAAAATGGGAAGCAGGGGGACATACCTATTTTTAAACCTTCTGATTTTCAATGAATGCCCCAGGTCTCACTACCAGTCTTCCTATAGTTGCCTCCTTCATAATGCTCATGATTTCAAAGAGATCTACCACATCCTCACTAAGACCTGAAACCCATCTGGCCACCTCAGCGCTCTTCCGACCATCCGTCCGTCCCTCCCTCCACCTCCTTGGCCTTCCTTGCTTCCAGCACAGGGTTCATTCGACCTTCACTTAGCCAATTTCAGCAAGTTATTCCAGCAGAAAATGAATCCATCAACTAAACTGAAATAGCCCAGCACGAGGAAGAGGACAGGCTGAAGGCCTAAACCACAGCTGCCAATACATACTGTCTTTAGCTTCCAACAAACTACGGATACGGGGCAGGTTTTTTAAAACCAAGAAGTTCTAGTTTCTCTTCATACCCAAAAACTTATATTCAAAAGCATTGGCGAGGTTTATGCAAATCTTTTCTAATTTCACACATCCTTTCAAGTGGCAACAATTAGTATACTATTTTCCTTTCTTCATAATTTGTAGCATTTCTTCCTGATCAACAACCAGGCTTTTTCCAAAGAACAATACACTATTACTCCCAAAAATCTCAGGTATAACAGCTAATCAGAGCTCCAATTATTCATTTCAATCCAGTCCAAGTATACACTTAACAGTATGAATGCACTGAATAAAATAAGCTCCTTCCTCCTTTCTCTCCCTGCATGACTTTTTTGCACTTTTAACACTACCATCATCACTCTGCCACACAGTATCATGAAATACCATCAGAGAGATCTCAGAGCAACAACAGTTTAGGTTGAGTCCCCCTTCATCATCCCACTACATGTCAAATTTCCATTCATTTCTAAGCCAAATAGTATAATACTCCACTTGTAACTATCTAGCACTGTGAAGACGCATCCTTTTCCTTCCCATTAAGGTAATATTTTACCTGTGATTGCTTATCACCCTAGTAAAGAAACAGCAATTTCTGGGGACCTGATCCCAGCCCAGGTTGTGTACTGACCCATTTTGTTGAAATAAGGAAGTCTTACCACTCGTCAACATCAAGAGAAATTAGAGCCTTGACTACTGTTCACAGGATACTATAAACAGACATGAGGCAACATAAAACAAGTGGCCGAGTGCTTTTGTGACAAAAAAGAAACACAACACAGATGCATAGTTTCCTAGGAAGGATGTTTACTTAATAAAGGAAACAAACCAGTTTCACTTGGATTCCTTTATAGCAAAGTTTAAAAGTAGTCAACTGGATGCATTTAGAGCTCAGATAGGTGGTTGGGGTTTTTTTCCTTCAAACATCTACAGCTGCATCAGAATGGGACGTGCCTTCATTATCCTGTATTAATAAAATCATGTTTCATCAGTTTTGCTTTATAGAAGCAAATAGTTATGCCTGGAAGTAATTTTAGTTGTGAGACATGAACTCTCTCTTGCAATAAATCAACTGGTAAAAAACAAATTAACTCCCAAAACAAAGGGTTTCGTTCCAAAACCTGGATTTTTCTATAGTCTAAATTACTATCATCTACCATAACTAATCTCTTTAAGAAGTCCTACTAAAATACTGACTTTACTGCTAACCTAAGTCTCCCTCTACAAGTTTTATGGGTTGCTGAAGTATTTCCTTACTAATTCTGAATGCCATTTTCAACTTCACAGTTGGTAACATCTGTGTAAAACGCTGCTTTTCATGACAAGCTAGATCTCCCTTATCCACCTTTCTCAATCACTATTTACTTGGCATGCGTGGGCTTCTACTGAAATGGTTAATACTACCTTTCTCCAAAGCTGTTATCTTCTCACAGATGCCGTTGTGCAGCTGTGCACTGACCTGAAACAAGGACCAGATCCTGCTGAAAAAAAAATTAATAGCAACTTCCAGCTCAACCAATTCCCCCAAACTAGCTCACCTCCAGCCACGATAATCATACAATCACAGAATGGTTTGGGTTGGAAGGGACCTTAAAGATCATCTAGTTCCAACCCCCTGCCATGGGCAGGGACACCTCCCACTAGACCAGGCTGCTCAAAGCCCCATCCAGCCTGGCCTTGAACACTTCCAGGGATGGGACATCCACAGCTTCCCTGGGCAACCTGTTCCAGTGCCTCACCGCCCTCACAGTAACGAATTTCTTCCTGATATCTAATCTAAATCTCCCCTCCTTCAGTTTAAAACCATTACCCCTCGTCCTATCATTACACTCCCTGATAAAGAGTCCCTCCCTATCGCTCCTGTAGGCCCCCTTTAGGTACTGGAAGGCTGCTATAAGGTCTCCTCGGAGCCTTCTCCAAGGCTGTTAAGGGAGCAGCTGGAACACGCAGAACAGGGAGGGAGGGAGAGAAAGCAACATGCACAATGGAGGAGCACCACTTTCTGGAGCAACAGCCCACACCAAGGTCAGTTTAAATCAATAACAAAGCAACATCCTTCAAGGCTGCAGAACTACAGGTCTGCTATCACTGCCTGCAACACAACCAAAGCAAGACAATTATCAGGAGTGCAGTTTCATAGGATCAAAACCAAAATATTAATTTACTTAAAATGCAGTCTTAGAAAGAAATCCCAGAGAATACGTAATACAGGTTCATACATCGAAGTCAACTGCGTCAATTTCATTGTCTCTTATCTGTACTTTAAACAGGCATATTACTGCACTGTTTCCAAAGTAACTACAATACCCTCTATGGCTCTGACAGCAGCGTTTCAGCAGAGGAAGGAGAGAAGAAATTGAAGCAGCCATGTTCCAAAAAAGTACCTGCAAAGTTAAGTTTTTCAAAGAAAAATTAAAAATATACTCTGGGAAAGACAGAGCTGTCATGATGCATTTCACTTGCAACTAAAAATCACAAGTAGGAAAGGATATAAATATATTTTTCCTTCCTGCCACATCACGCTAGAAGTACTGGAGCTACATGATATTATATAGTCTAATTTTAATATTTAGGAAAAGTGTAAATGATACTTAGCACTAAAAAAAAAAATTTAATTTTCACTTCAAAATCATTTTTAATCCTTTAGGCAATGAAAATAAGACAACAGTATTTTTCATATAGGCATACAATGTTACAGCAAAAAGTTATCCTGCAATCTTCTATGTATAGCAAATTAGGATTAAAACTACAGTAGAAGGAAGTCTCCTACTCAGGATAATTAGCTGTCGTATTTGTTTCAAAATCATCACAGGCCACATGGTTTGAGTGCTTTGGTTTAGTTGTTAACAGTATAATACTTCTTGCTTGTTGTTCTTCAAATAAAAATACCAGGTAGCATTTCAAATTGCAGAAAAGCTAATCAAACTTGTAATTTTCAGACTATAATTAGAGAGAAACAACATAAGACTTATTCTTTTTATTTGCTTTAGATCTAGGCATACAAACAAAATTCACCTGCTTACTGCATCTACTGAGGGTAGGAGAGAGGAATGCCTTTCAAGTAAAATCCTATGGTTGGGATTTAAAAAAAAAAACCAGCAGATTGGCAAAAGTTATGTTGATAATTTCCTAGCAAAACTCACTGAACATAGTCCAACATGTAAACAGAGACAGTAGTGTAAATCTAAAAAACAAAAAATCACTTACTGAGCCATTCACTCGTTCATCAAATGCGACAAATACATAAAAATAAACAAGAAACACTCAGGAGTTACTGATGACCAATCTCAATGGAGCACAGGGCAGTTATTTACTATTAAGAATAAAATAACGTTTGTCTGAAAATTTCCTTCCTAAATAACATATTTAGCTTGCAGAAAACACTGAATTTTAACTAATTCAGTCCATACAGTCGCCTGATGGAACTGAGAAAAACTGCTCCTTTATCTGTGTAACATCACTACATGTGCTTAACAATTACATACAACTGACCCCTTCCTTTATCCTAAACCACAAAGCGCATTCATACCACACCTCCAGGTACAGAAAGTTTCCCGTTTTAAGGAGAAACTACACAGAGCTAAGAAATCCGAGCTGTCTTCACCAAATTTTATTCAACAAAAAATTGTTCAAGTTAATACTCTACCACAAGGTTTGTTTGCTTTTAAACACAGCGTTAAATATCCTGAGATAAATTACTGCTTCGTGCTCCTCTCAGTTTTAGAAGCAGAGCACATGAAAATTTTTTACAAATAAACAAATACCCACAGAAACAAAGTACATCCAAAAAAAAAAAAAAAAAGGTTTTAAAATTGTAACTGGAGACAGTACCAGAGGGCTGGGCTGGTGACAGTTTTTAAATGCCTTATGACGCAGAAAAAGAGGTAGAAAACAGAAAGCATTGCCTAGAGGAAAAAGATCAAAGCTATCTTCGCATTCTTGTAAATTCTGAGCTACTGCAGAAGTTAAAGCTTCACTCAACCCAAGCACCCTCAACACCCATTTCAGTTTCTATGGTGCTACTTATGGTTTGTGATAAAAGCTGCAATAGCCAGCGACGGGCTCCCTCCCACCTCTGCATCCAGGAATCACCCGAGAAGCCAGATTCACCTGCAGTAGTGCAACACTACCTGCAGAGAGAGGAAATTTGCTCCCGATATACTTAATCTTTGCTAGAGATCACAAGAATGCGATTCAAAAGCCTGCGGTTCCTACCCGATAATTCAAACTCTGTTGACTCAAATGAGTCAACAGTTCTATTATGAGTGCTGCTAACTCGAATTTTTAACTGTTCTGACAAGTACATTATCTTCAGTTTCCAAGACAGGTTTTCATTAAAGCTCTTGGAGTACTTTTCATTATACAGATTTAAGGATTCTTCTAACAGGTCTCTGAAAAAATGACGTGCTTTTGCGATTCCATAAGAAGAAAAACAAAACAAAACAAAAAAGCCATGAAAGATACAGTAATGAACTCTCTTCATTTAAGTTTGAAGTGCTCACAGAAATCAAGTAAACAAATGCAAATTTTATAGTACCCAGACAATCACCACATTCTGTTTAGGCTGATTCTAAGTTTTAACAGTGCGTTATCATTTTATTCACCCCTCCCCCCTTTCAGATATGCAAAGATGTTTCCATAGTAACAGGAGAGACTTAGTAGTATCCAAAGGCAGAATAACACTAACTTATGTAATAACTTGAAACTCACCTTGCTTTATAAAATGCGTATATGCTTATTTTAAGACAACATAAGTAGTAGTTATTTACCCTTAACACATACCATATGTGGTCAAGACAAACATCTCAAGTTCCTGTATTTTAAAATGCCAGTTTCACAGATAGGATGTAACAGTCTAATCCCAATGAAGTCTTCCCATACACCAGGATTTCTGCAGTAAATTAGAGGCAACTCTTATGTAAAATAATACACTTTTGACTTCTGAATTTTTAACAATGCATTAAAAGTTACCAAAAAAAACCCACTGTAGTAATTTTCCTGCCTTTCCAACAACATCACAGCTCTTTGCAGTATGT
Source organism: Dromas ardeola (assembly GCA_013398915.1). Lineage (NCBI taxonomy): Eukaryota > Metazoa > Chordata > Aves > Charadriiformes > Dromadidae > Dromas > Dromas ardeola. The sequence continues at coordinate 328,913 of VYZM01015764.1, read as the reverse complement.
TCCTCTCCCCTGAAGCTGATTGAGAACAGGTATTACATACAAAAAGGACATACAATTTACCGCACACAAGCTAAAAATCAATTAAAAGGATATCAAATCGCTTACTTCATACATACTTTAAAAAAAGGAAACCACATTTTTAGGTGTTTTTCACAGTGATACTATCATCATGGGAAATTTTATCAAGATCAACTGCCTCTGTAATTTGGTCCAGTCCTCCTTCGACAAATCCATGGCAGCTCAACCTAGTTATGAAAGATCAGTATCACTGAGGTTAGTTAGAAGAAAATGAGTCATGCCCAAGGTGCGTAGGAGCAGCTAGCCAGAATCTGGTAGGAGGTCCCCAGAAAACACAGAGCTGTCTTCAGAAAGCTCACAGCTGAAAGGGCAACACAAAAACCTGCTGATGGGGGGATGATACTGAGTCAAAGAATTTCAGGGAGGGCGTTTAAGAAAGGGTCTACCACAGACTACTGCAAGACAAGAAAAAGAAAACACCAGCTAAATAATCTGGGTAATTCCCAACAGTAAACTCAGGGAAATCTTCAGAAGAGGTGAGGCTGATGGTCAAGAAAACAAGCTCACAGGACAGGAGAAGGTGCAGAATGCACTAACAGAAACGCTGAAGAGTTAATGAAAATACTGGAAGGCTGTAAGGCAAAAAAACTCAGCTATGGGCAAAGGAAGTTACAAGTGCTTGAGATCTTATCTCTGAGTCGGATTCCAATGCCACTCAGCTACTTAAAGGCCAGGGTTTTTCCTGGTTGACTGGGTTTTAATCTTTGTTTCAAAAGCCTCTACAAATCCAGCCAACTACAGCTGGTTTAGCTCTATCTTGTAGTTATGACAGTTCACCAGCTGCTGACTGTGCTATCAAAACCTGGAAACCTTGTTGCACAGCATTTCTTTGCTGGATTTCTCCTACTGCTAGGTTTCTCCTATTGATTATCACTAAAAATAAAAAATATGCCAAGAAATTAAAAACCTAACAAAACTGAAAACAGAGCAGAAACTAACTAGATTCCAGGGACAGATGACTGCATTAAGATGCTGACCGAAAGTAAATGACAGCTTGAAGCTGACATCCCTTAGAGGGGAATGGACTCAAAATTTCTGTCCTCCCAACAGAAATGGTAAGACCAGATCATGAAGAGCTTAACTAGAGACAAATAGAAGTAATAGCATAGGAAAAGCCTGAAATACTCAGTTTTCATCACTAGAGAAGTCTACTATCCTTAAAAAGCAGTTTGCCAGGGAAGCGACAGAAGTCTCATAGCCCACAACCTTTAAAGACCAGCGCATGCCAAACTAATCACACAAACATCATTTTGCTACATGACCAAAATTCCTGCACTCTTCGTATTGCTCCACCACATGAAGTCTCACACACAGCCACCAACTTCCAAATGGATCATTCAAGCCCAAAAAGGTCACCACCGCAGTTTCACAGTCACTTGAGGGATGCAATTCTACAGACGGCTAGGTTCACACCGCCCTTCTTCTGTACTGCTGACCCCACCTGCACAGTCCCGTCCTCTCTCTTCTTTGCACTGGTGCTAGTGCTTAAAGCATGTCAGGAAAGAATCTGATAAGAAATCCACTGGGTTTTCTGTTGCCTGCATTTCTTTTTACATTCCCGCAAGCTAAAGCAGGAGTGCTCAGCACAACACTGGGGGCAGAGAGGGCACAAAGTAGAAAAGGAACTGGAACTCCTTCTCTCCTTGTGGGCTGCGAGTACTGGGATGAGGATGCCTACTCCTACTAGCTCTCTTGTGCTAACAATATTGCTGGCATGGCCAGCTGGGGTCAGCTCCAAAAAAAGAAAGCCACCCTTCAACAGGCACCCACATTAGAATGGCTTGAACCAATTGTGAAGTTGCAGCTGAAAATACACTTTTTTTAGAAACCCTCAGTTCTCAGATGCTGAAGTCAGACTAATTTGAAGAGCTCAGAGTGTTAAAATGATGGATAAGTTCCAGAACAGAAACTCAATTAAAAGAAAAAAAAAAAAGTATTTCAATGACTTTCAGGAAAAGGTTACCTTACGTTGTCCATTGTTGCTTCAGTAAACGCAATATAGTGCTGTAGTTAAAAATGGTCTAGCTCAATATTATTTGAGAGAAATTTATTAGCCAAATACAGGTCCACGTTCTCTGTCTCACCTGGAAGGCAGCCAAATTAACCCATGATCATGGATTAAATTTATACTTTTAAACAAGAAAAGAATCCACAATTATCCAGAATTACAAAGCAACTTAATTAAAGTCAATGAATAAGCTGAATGTGCAAAGCCAGTGTTATCTTCAGGCTCAGAACAGAAGGTTCCTTAAAACTTTCTACCAAATTAAGCAGTGAATAAGCAGAGACAGAATGAATAGAAAATAGCCTCATGGGGTTCCAACCAGGGGAAACACGGTTTTGTTGATCTGATTTTCATAACTGTGACTAAATACCTTCAGCGCAGTGTCAGATGTTACGTATACAGCTGTCATTTATAAATTACCATTAAAAAGGCACATATACGCAGGAAGACAAGAGTAATGATAATCTACATAAGCAATTAAGTAAATCCCTGAATATCTGGTGAAATATAGCAGTAGAATTTTAGGCTCTTTCCTAGTCCTAAAATTCATCACACATCCCTTTTCTGTCAAGTGTCTAGATTATCTTTGCCAGCTTCTTCTCTAATCCAGTAAAAGCTGCCAATAATGGGAACTTGTTGAACAATCTACGTAATTTGACTGTTATAGGTAAAAACTTTCCAGCCTATATGTAACCTAAATCTCGCCCACTACAATTTACTTCCTCTTAACCTACATGTTAACCACAGAGAAAATGGAAAAAGTTGGGGTTTTTTTTAAAATCAATATGCTTATGTGAACTATTTCTTACATACACACCCCCACAGCCTTTTCCACCCTCCAAAATAAAGCAATTTTTTTACATCAGTCATTGGTTCTGAGCCTCTCAATCCACTTTGCTACCTCCCTCTGTACTTTTTTGTTTAATACTCAAGACTAGACACAAAAGTGCAGTCAAAAAGAAAAGAAAACAAAAGCCTTCTGTAATTTAAACTGGATCAACATATCCCAGGATAGCACCCACTTTTGCAAGCTACCTAATGTTGCTTATTCAGATCAATTTATGACTAGGACTCCTAGATTGTTTCCTACAGCTGTGCTGCCCCTACACCTCTACTTGAGCGCCTGATAGCCTCTTCCTAGAGCAGCATTTTATACTTAGCAGCTTTTTATCTTCTGGATTGTACTTCTCAAACCTATCAAAATGACTGAATTAAAAGTTTATTCTGTTCTTCTCCAACACGCATGTTGGCAATCCCTCCTAACTCGAAGACACAACTGCAAGTTTTATCTTTTAAGGAAAGAGTGATAGATAACGTAACTAAAAATCACCCCCGAACATGTCATGTGGTTCTCTCCCAACCTTCAAGAGTTCTTCCAGCTTTGCAAAGAGTATCTTAAAACTATTTGGGGGTTAGTTACCAGACAGGCAAACAATTTACGTGATCAACTGAAACACCTTATTTATCAAACATACGAACATGGAACTTTGTTAAAAACCTCCTAAAGACTAAAACTGATTCTAAGATGGCTCTTACCCATACGCATTTTCCAGACCAAACTGTCACGTAACACAACAAATCCAGTTATAACAGGTTTGATTTCTCAAATGACTGTATTTCTTCACCAGATTCACTGCTGGGGGGTTGGGACGGACAGGACGGATGACACCACAACAGCTGACAAGCATCTCAGTACTTAAAATATATTTGAAAAAAAAAAATTACTTTTTTCCATACAGACTGATCCATCAAAATTGATTAAGCATGAAATGTAGACAGCATCGGCACTTTACATAGCAAGAACTGTTTAATACCATCTACAGCTAGATTAATTACAGTCTGGGAAATAAAAAAAAAAAAAAAAAAAAAAAAGTTTCCANAAAAAAAAAAAAAAGCTGTTCCAATACAGCATTTTCTCAACACCCCTGGGAGGTATGACTGCTGCTTCACAGACTGCGGATGTTCCAGCTTCCTTAGTTTATACGGCCAGCCAACAGATTGGACAATTTAGATTTCAGAAACACCATGTCCTCAAAAAAGATCGCTACATCATGTAGCCTTGCATCTCCATCTCAAGAGTTATTTCAGGAATACCGTTGAAGTTTCCTTAATTATAATTAAAATACATGTTACATTGAGAAGAAACCCACACATGTTTCATCCATTGAAGTTCGGTAATTCTAGCTCAGGATGTCAATGCTATTCCAAACAACATCAGAAGTTTTTTTTCTGATAAGAAACGCACACTACGTTGATTCAGAAAGGGTATGCTTTTTTCCTTCTTTCTTCCACCTTTTGCGCACTCCTTTCAATTAGAGAGCTTTTCGAAAAGCACATTATGAGACATGACAAACTTCTAAATGTTTTTTGAGGATTTCCTCACACACCAATGCCATTTTCCTAAGTGAACAGTCAAAAGACCGCAAAGCTTTCTCCTGTTCATTACCAGACAGATTCAGAATGCGTACAAGCAATTCAGAGCCGTCAAAAGCCTGCTGAAATTATTTATTTTAAATGTTTCGGTGCAACTTGTTTTTAACTGCAGGCATTACCATTTGCCCTAAGTACGCTAGTATGAATATATTCACTTTTTTAGAAAAAGAATTAATGAAGGCCAAAAAGCTTTCCACGCCTTTTCGGAGAACTAAAGCCCCTGTGAGGGCACGGGATGGGCATCTTTGTCTTTCACAGCCCGGGGCTGCCGGCCGGCGTTGCAGCCAGCTGCGCTGCGATACGGCGGGACCCGCAAGTTGGCCGGCGCGGGCGGCCTCACCTCCTCCAGCCGGGGACCGCTGCGGCCCCCACATCCCCGCGGGGAGGGCGCCCGGCACCTGGCCGGGAATCCTCCCGGCGGCGAGGGGTGCCGAGGCGGGGGGCGC
>VYZM01015764.1:252946-316124 GCA_013398915.1 Dromas ardeola | reverse complement strand
GAGGTGCTGGAGCGAGTGCAGAGGAGGGCAACGAAGCTGGTGAAGGGCCTGGAGAATAAATCTTCTGAAGAGCGATTGAGGGAGCTGGGACTGTTTAGTTTGAGGAAGAGGAGGCTGAGAAGAGACCTCATCTCTCTCTACAACTACTTGAAAGGACGTTGTAGAGAGGTTGGTGCTGGTCTCTTCTCACAGGTAATTAGCAATAGAACAAGAGGGAATGGCTTCAAGCTGCAACAGGGTAGGTTTAGACTGGACGTTAGGAAAAAATTCTTCCCAGAACGTGTGGTCAGACACTGGAATAGGCTGCCCAGGGAGGTGGTGGAGTCACCATCCCTGAATGTGTTTAAGAGTCGTTTAGATGTGGTGTTGGGGGATATGGTGTAGGGGAGAACTTTGTCGAGTGGGGTTGATGGTTGGACTTGATGATCCCAAGGGCCTTTTCCAACCTGAGTGATTCTATGCTTCTATGATTCTATGAACCATGCTGATCAACTGTGTGGAAAAAAATAGAATAAAAGTCACAATTAAAAAAAAAACGTCATCTGGACATAATAATTTAGCACACTCATGATCACAGCAAGTATTGAAGACTGCCTCCTGGAGCATGTTTGGGTATGTTTTCAGTGGAAGAAAAAAGCTCCTACTCACCTGGAACAAGCTATTCAGGCTGGTAGAGGTGTCTGGGGGATCAGCTGAAATCTTCCCAGTGGCTGTAAAGTAATTCTTGCAATAAAAATAATAATAATTAAAAATAACATAAGTAGTAACTTTCAGAATATTTGTTTTTCTGTCTAAATAAGGAGCTCCTCTAAATAAGTTAGCTCCTAATGTATAGAGCTGCGCTTTACCTGAATGAGTGTGGTCAGAAAAATGCTGCTGGATTAATTATTTATAATGGAAATCATTTGCCTCTTTAAGTAAATATTTGGGATAAATCTTTGGGTTTAGCAGCTGTTGATTGAAAAGTGGAACAAGCAATCATTCAATTGAGTGAGTGAGAAATTATATTCTCATGATGTGTGACCAGCAGATAGTAATAAAAAGCCTAGTGAACGTGTGTATCGTGCAAATACAATTCTATTGTCAGATGGTTTGTGGTAGATTGAAATGGCTGCTCTGAGGTCACGGCAAGAAGACTATTTCCTGGAATTTCTGCAGGCAAGTTGCACATCCTGTAAACAGGAGCTCTCTAGATCCGCCACTACTCTGTGGCACGTACTGCCAGGTACTGTGAGCGACATGGCACTCAATAAATAAGATCGTCCTACAGAGACAGAAACAGCTACTCTCCAATCACCGTGGAAGTTGAAGGAGATAAGGGAACTACTGCTGAGAAAATCAAATAACATGTATTTTGTCTTTGTCTCAAATTTTTTATGTCTCGGTTGGGGTAATAGGAAAAAAAAAAAACATTGTAGACCATATCCTCAGTTACAAGGTCATTGTAAACAGACCGTCTTCCTACTTTCATACACAGCCTTGGGCATTTGGAATTATGACTCACTACAAACAGCTGTATTTCTCAGAAAAAAGAAAAAAATTGTGAGAGAAATTTCACCCATTGCTTACATCTTCCAAAATAGTACGTACAGTTCACTTTTGTTCCTGCTTGCTTTGCAGGTTGTGATACTTGGAGGGTTGCGTGCAGTGCGCTGAACTTCCCTGAGCACTGGAGATGAATGAGCATTCATGATCTTCCTTGGGTCTGGACTTTTTTTGTTCCTTTATCTGCCTTCATGATGAAATTGGGAGAGTTTTGGTTAGGGGTGGGACAAAAAAGTTCTGCATTCAGTGAAGTTTGTCAGCTTTCTCTGATGTGACCTGTATAGGACTTCCTTATCTATTATTTAAATGGGTTTAGCAGTTCTTTTTAAACTGTTCATGGTTCAATAGAGAGTAAGAGGAACTTCTGGAAGGTTGCTCATTTCATGCTAAAATAAGCACCTAACTTTTCCTTTGAAACTGTTGTTTCCTTCTACTATCAATAAAGGGAGCCTTGGAAAACTATTTTACCCATGTAACTCCTAGACTTCTAAAATAAGTTGAACTGGATCCTGCTCTGCGTGTCTTGCCGTTATAAAAAGAAGAGGAGAGGAGAGACGAAGAGAGATGAATCAACTTCTAGAAAAACATGGGTGAGTGGTATTTTTTTTCTTATCCACCAGGGACTGCGCAGCAGAACGTTGTCCTAATGCTTTTCCATATGCTTATTTCACGTCCTTGGGACACAGGGATCCAAATAACTTTTAAGCCTTACTGGAGTGATACACCTAGAAAACAACCATAAAGGTAAATACTTATAGCATGACAGAGCTGGAACGCACATCCAGTGGCAGTGGGTAAACCTTTCCTAATGGTTTGCTCTCTGCTGTCATATTTATGTTTCAGTTAGTTCTTCAGAACCAATCTTGAAGGACTAAAGAGGCACTCAGAGGAGTATTTGGCTCCAAAGATGCATTCCCAGTGGGATTAGCTGTGCTAACACCAGTGCTGTTCCCCTTCACCTGGAAGCAGGACTTGTGACCCTTCAAAACTGGGAGTTTCGGTATCACTCCAGGACTGGTACCTGCTACACATTCCTGATATTTTTGTAATCTGAAAAAGAAAGACAAGCTCAAGAAACAGTTAGCTACAAGACCAAAAAATGAGCTTGCTAATGCCTCCTGACTCATAGAGACTCGAGGGAGATGTGGCACCTGTCCAGAGTTACTGGAGAGAGATTGCAGCAAACCGTGAACTATGGCAGTGGGTGTTGCTCCTTAAAGCGGGGTGGTTGCCGTGTACTGGGAGTTTTAAGCTGGAAAGAAGAGCTTTAAGAAGTGGTGTACTTAAATTCTAACAGCTCCTCCTTTTAGGTCTGACAGGTGGCCTGTAAACTCACACTGAAGTAAGGGGGCAAGTGAAAATTTAAAATAAATATTATGAAGGAAATAAAAAGCTGAAATGCTTAGCATTAATCCTCAGTAAAATCTTAATGCAGCACTGAGGCTTGAAAGAATGTCTCTGTCCCATAATAACCCTGCCTTTGCGTGGCCCGGTCCCACCAAAAGCAGAGCGTACAGCAGAGACCTGTTTGGATTGGAACAATTTTCTGGGCAGTATCAGTGACCATCTCTCTGTTTAGAAGTCTGGACTGAAGTCAGGAAAGAGAAATTTATCCTGCACTTGCCATTTAATAATCTCACCATGGCGTTTTCAACAAAGGGCCAAAATTTCACTCTAGAGAAAAATGAAAAGCTGCCTTCCATTTGCGCTGCGAATACACTCATTTCAGGTGGGTTGTGTCCAGTTTTCTGAGAGATCTACCGTAAATTGTACAAAAACAGAACAAAAAAGGCCAGTTCAACTGTAAATATTCTTCATTAAACTGTTCGGAACTTGTGAACAGAAAATCTGTATCCATGATACAAATACTTAAAGGGTGGGTGTCAGGAGGATGGGGCCAGGCTCTTTTCAATGGTGCCCGGCAATAGGACAAGAGGTAATGGGTACAAACTTGAGCATATGAAGTTCCATCTCAACATGAGGAGGAACTTCTTTACTTTGAGGGTGGCAGAGCACTGGAACAAGCTGCCCAGAGAGGTGGTGGAGTCTCCATCTCTGGAGACATTCAAAACCCGCCTGGACGCGTTCCTGTGTAACCTGCTCTAAGGTGGCCCTGCTCTGGCAGGGGGTTGGACTAGATGATCTCCCGAGGTCCCTTCCAACCCTATGATTCCCCGATTCTATGATTCTATGATTCTATGAAGGGCTATTTCTGCTGTAACATGGAAAAAAGGGTGATATTTTATAAAAGTACAATGAACTGAACTGAGATTTTACAAAAAAAATGTTGAGAATTGCTTGCTTATGAGAATATTAGGCTTGAGATGGAAAAACAGATAGAATAACTGTAAGAATTCCAGGACCTGGTTCTGAGCTAGGAAAATACAAATATGTATTTATATAAATATGCCTTTATTCAATGGAAAAAAAGCCAAACACCTGAATAGGCAAAGATGGAACTTAACTGTTACAGACAGCCTTACTCTTTATATTAAAAAATCCCTACAGTTTACTTAAAAAAATCAAGATTTTGATCAACCTCTGGGGGAGAATTTCACCTTTTTGCAGAGACCAGGAAAGACCTGACAAACTAGGAGAAAGTGCAAAGCCTCTAACATCACAAATTACTATTGTACATACCACGTAAGATGATCTTTGCTTTTTCCTTTGCCCAGATTTCACCGTTCTCCATTTGTTCTCTGGAAAGGATTCTTTTATTTTGTCCTATCCCTATGTTCTAGACTACTGTGTAAAGATCTAGTGTACACAAAACAAAGTTTATTTGTACAAACTGCCATCTTGACTCCTCCCTCAACCAAAGTCTAGTAGTAAGGATGAGTTTTATGAGTAGCGTGGAATAATGGTGTTATGGTTTGAGGAACCCACAACAATTTATTGTTGTTTAGACAATTATTCTATCATCTGATGACCCCTCCCCACCCAGGAAGGGGATCAGGGAAAAACAAGGAAACACAAGGGTTGAAACAGAAATAGATTTAATAGGATAAGACTAAATAATTACCATTAATAGTACTAAAGAACCAATATTGATCCCGATACCAATATAAAATATACAAGGATTATACCGAGCCCATTATATCAGCAGGAAGCTGTGCGCTCCCAGCAGGGGACAGCAAATGTCGGACACTGCGAGCGCTGTGGCTTTGGGACGAAGGGAAGGGCTCAGGGGTCTGGCACCGGGGCAAAAAGTTCTCTGGACCACTGCCATCAAGGGAGAGAGAGAACTATGCAGCAAACTTTCTAATTTATATTGAGTGTGCTGTTCATGGTATGAAATAATCCTGTTTGCCAGCTTGGGTCAAGTGCCCGGCTCTCGCTTCTCCTCATCCTCACGCCTCGCTAGCTCGAAAACACTGAGACCTTGAAACCCATAACCCCTTGCTGGCTATAAAGCAAATATTTTCATGAATTCAGACACTAGAGTCTTCTAAAAGTGCAGTTTTCCCGAGCATTAGAAAATAAATTAGTCCTGTGTCGCTCAAACCAGGACATACATAGACCACTGCGTGTGACTTCTTTCAAAGCCAAGGTGCTCAATACAACCTTAGGCAGGTTTTTTTCCCAACTTTGGGTGAACATGTAGGCTAATGGGAATGGACTGATACCAAATCCTTACAGTTTTTCCAGGATTTCTTCATAACAGATTAGACACATTGTCTTTCTCAGGGAAAGATAGGAGTCCTAATCAGAAAGGCTTCCATTTTCTGTAAACTGTAATTCACAAAGACAGGAAAATTAGATCACACAAAGCTATGTAAGGATGTTGAATATTGCAAAAAGAGAAGAGAGGAAAAGGCAACGCTCTGGAACAGAAAACATCTAGTGGTAAAAGTTTGAATTTCAAAATTTGTACAAAGATATCAAAAAGACATTTTCTCTTTCATATGAGAAACTAACTCAAGCTTTTAAAATGAAAATATTGAAGAATTCAGAAACATCTTTTTACCTTTTAATTGACATACATGCTTTAATTGCTGAATAAAGACGCAATCTAAAGTCAGTAGAAGAAAGTGTACTTTGCTAAATATATAAATAGCAAATGATCCCTTTTTTGCAGAGATCATAGTCTACGGAGTCTGAGCACTTTTTTTCCACAAGCTCTTTCTTTCAAGAATCCCGTTCCCCACAGCGGAAGTGCATTTTGTGGGAGTGAGGCAGAGGCGGGAGGCAGGCTCCCCTGCCAGTATGTTAATCGTGAGGACTGTTAATACTGATAGAATCATACAATCGTAGAATGGTTCGGGTTGGAAGGGACCTTAAAGATCACCTAGTTCCAACCCCCCTGCCATGGGCAGGGACACCTCCCACTAGACCAGGTTGCTCAAAGCCCCATCCAGCCTGGCCTTGAACACTTCCAGGGACAGGGCAGCCACAGCTTCCCTGGGCAACCTGTTCCAGTGCCTCACCACCCTCACAGTAAAGAATTTCTTCCTGATATCCAATCTAAATCTCCCCTCCTTCAGTTTAAACCCATTACCCCTTGTCCTATCATTACACTCCCTGATAAAGAGTCCCTCCCCATCCTTCCTGTAGGACCCCTTTAGGTACTGGAAGGCTGCTGTAAGGTCTCCCCAGAATACTGATAATACCACTTTCCCACGTCTATCAGTTAACCGTAGTGTCTTCAGAAACCAGTTATGGTTAGAATATCTCAAATGTAACTCAAACAAAAATTAAATATCTAAATATGTCTTTATGTCAGAAACTATGGAGAGAACTTCTTCACCGCTAACGTAAATGCCGAAAGCAACCGGAACTTCCTTCACAAGCTGTGACAGTGCCAGTTTTCCACCGTCAGAACTTGATGTTAACATTAATGAACCAGGACTGGGCTTCAAAGCAACGCTTATGTTTTTGTAACCCAGAAGCATTAAAAACAAAAAGGAGAAAAGGGAAAATGTTGTGTCACTAGACATCAAACAATTTTAGATAATAAATAACTCTGAAAAGATAGAAAATTAAATATCTTGCTTCTTACAATGTGTATTTGTGCTGATTTACTATTTATAATGGGAGTCATTAAAAGCATAACTATCCTAAATAGAGCTTTTCAGAAAAAAAAAAATCATAGAATATACTGTTCATGAACATACAACTGTTAAATAAAATGAACTATTGGGTACCTAATAAAACATCTTATGCGGCTATAACATAATATTTTGTCTTTAACTGTCAAATTCCAATTTGTTTCTTAGCAACATGGCACAGACTTTTTTTGTTTGAAAGACAGAAATTGGTCGCATGCTTTGTCTTGCACAAATAGCGAGCATTAAATCCTTTGTTAAATATTCCATTTATTTTGGTCGTAATCCCAAAAGAAACAATTTGTTCGAACTGTTCAGCCAAACACAATGTCATTTGGCAAATTACCATGGTCCTCCATAAAGCCAGTTCTCTGGAGATAATTGTTTGAGCGTATCGCTAGTCCAGCATCTAGAACAACACACTGATTTTGAAATGCGGGCACATCGAGGTCCCCCTCCATCCTCCTTCACGGACCCTGAAGTTCCCCTTTGGCAACCAGCACGGTCTGACAATACACAGAGTCAGGTGAAACTCCTGGGGCTTAAATGCAGACTCAAAAACCATGGTTTACCGAAAAGCAGTTATTGCCGCCCCATGACTTTTTTAAGGCTGATCCCCAGTCAGTATTTAGCGCAATTAGACCGCGTTACAATCGTCCCTGTGTTGCAGCCTTACAATGCCGCTGAACCCAAGACAAACACCATGTTCTAACCATGTATTTGTTCGGTCCCCATTAACATCTGCACTGTTCGTCAACATCTGCATTGTTTGTCACCCGCAGAGACACCGGTGTTCTGGGATGCCTCTCCGAAGGTAATGGGTAATAGCTACCATCACTTGGTAGCTATACTATTAATTGCCTAATTAAAAAAATACTAAGAGACACTTTAACGCTGTTTTAAAGCAGAGCACAACTGTTGTGGATCAAAATGATCTTCCCTGCACTAACAGTTTTGTTAAGGTATTGAAAGAGCTGAGCACGAAGCAGGGAAAAAAAAATATTCTTTCAGCGATTTCAATTAGCAGCACAGCTTATTCTGGATTCTAGAGATTTCGGTTTATTCTGTGGGTATTTACTACAACAAATGGTTCTTGCAGAGCTGCTCACAGACGCGCAGTCCCACACAAGTGCGGCCTTGTGCTAGAAGCCTGAAGCCTCCAGAAGGGGTGTTTTTTCCCTCCTGTACTGGGTCCTAAAGCTGTAAAAAAACCCCACAACCCAACAACCCCTCCACAGTTGTCCATCGACGCTTCTTCTGAAGCCCAGTTTTGTTAATACGGCTGTCTGGAGGGGGAATTATTCAGAGGGGTGGTTTCTCCTGCTGGTGCTGGCCAGGAGGACAGGAAGGCTGGCCAATGCCCCCTCTGCCGGCCACCTCCTGGGGGCCCTCGCCTTGGCCCTTGTCCTGGTCCTGCTCCTGGCCCTGGTCCTGCTCCTGGCCCCGGTCCTGCTGCGTTCCCCTGCCCATCCGGTAACTGCACATCCATCGAGTTTCTGGGGGCCGGAGGAAGCCAGTACAAACTACAAAGCTCCGTTGATCTCCAAGACACGCTTCAGCTGATGCCTTTCCTGCCTGGGCTTTGGGGATGGAAGCGGCGGTGCAGCATCCTCTGCCCGCAGCCGGGCAGGGTCGGGAGCAGCCTCGGGAACGCAGGGAAAAGGAAGAGCCCAGCAGCTCCCACCACCTCTGCTGCATCCTCCCCCTCCCTCCATCCTTCCCTCCCTCCCCTGTTTCCGCACATAAAATACTGGGTGGAATATTTTACCGGTTTGTTAAAATACATCGAAAGACTCTTCCCCTTCCTCGCTGAAGATACAGCCCTACAGTTTCGCAATACATTTCACTATCTTTTAAATAAACGCTTATTTTGTGTCAATAAGCAGCTCACTGAATTGCTTTCCCCTAACTGATCTTTATACGGAAATTCTGTTTAATGAAATCCCTTCAGCCTTGTTAGAAGAATTTTATAAAATTCATTAGAAGACAGTAAAAAAGGCATATTCTCGGGCATATTTTTTTAGCTGGTTTCTGGTAACAAGTAGAAATGTGTCTTAAACTGGTGTCTCTTTCCAGCCTTTTCCCTTTACTGGGATATCTAACTGGTTTACAGTCTCCATACTCTCTTCATTTCCCATAATAAAATTTGTTACTATGACAAAAAAATTCCACTAAAAAGTAGAAACTATTCTAGTTGTTCAATTGTTCCATTACCCAGCCATCAAGATTTAAGTTTCAATGTATTTTTGGAAGTACTGAACGAAGAAAACTTGGGTACATTTTTAGACAACCCTATTTACTTTTGTGTTTTTTAAACGGTCTATTTAACATGACAAGAAACCTTTGACAGACCATAGCCAGAATCCCAAGGTAAGCAGCAAAAAACCTGATCTTTATCTATAAATATGGAAACAATTGGTTCTTGCATGAAAATGTCTGTTTATATTGATTTTAGATAGGTACGAACAGACCAAGAAAAACAATTTGTCTAAATTTAGCCATTGAAGGTTCAGCTGAGCCTGTTAAATCGATGTAATTATCAATTTAGATATGATTCTATTATCAAAATCTGGCCATTTCTTAAAACAGCAAAAGTGAAAAAACACTTTTAGGAATTTGGAAGTCCAACGATAGACTACAGACATCAGCAGGTTTGAACTTGTCTCTAAAGTTAAAGAATTAAAACTTAAATCATAGAATCGGATCATCTAGGTTGGAAAGGACCTTCAAGATCATCAAGTCCAACCATTAACCTAATGCAGCCAAACCCACCACTAAACCATGTCCCTAAGCACCACGTCTGCCTACGTCCAGAAGAGAAGCATCTAGCTGTAAGATAGAAACCAGTTGTTTTAATATTTTAAAAAAAAACATTTGAAGTGAGTGTTACTTAAGCAAGGGAGATTAAAAATACAAGTATCAGCCAGAACCTGAAACACAATATTTTGTTGGAACTAAAATGATTGACTGAGGGGAACGTGAAAACAATACCCCTTCAGTAAAAGGAATTTTTTTTAATGGATTTAAAAAAAGATACAAAAATCTAACAGTACGGTTGAAGACTAAGGAGAAGGTCTGGTTCATTTTTTGATCTTATCTTATTTTCAAAGCAATTATACTCATTATTCCTGTGTACATATTTCTCTGCCTGTGTATGCATCTTCCCGTGTCTCAGAACAGTCAAACATCTGACAACAGGCAGCAGAGGCCTTTAAGAGACGTGCAGCTGCAGCTGCTCCGTACAATCCCCGGCTCCAGAGCTGCCGGCAGTCCCTGACACCTTTGGCTAACCCTGAAGTGAGAGAAGAGCATCACCCCAAGCTGAGGGAGCAGCCAGCACGAGCGGTCCGGCCGAAGATGCGTGTTGCCCCACACTAACCACAGAAGGTAAGGTCTCCTTCCAGCCATCAGGAGAAACGAGGGTGGACATCAGGAAGAGGAGCTGAAGTACTCCAGTGGGGAAGGCAGAGGGGACACAAGGGCGACGTGAGGTTGTTAGGATGGAATAACAAGATGCCAAGTCAGAGGAAAACAGACCATATTCTTCGTCACAGAACTGCTTGTTCAAACAAGAACCCAACAGTCTCTCTCTCTGCCGACTTGTAACGTTTTCAAAACTATTGAAAATGAAAAAAAGAGAAAAAGCACTGCTCAAGAATCCCAATATGGAATGGGTTAGGGTAACATACCGATTCTGCACCATGTACTTGCACAGAGTGAAGGGAATTAGAGGGTCACCGGGCCTCTAGGGAATCTCCCTTGCTATTTAGTAAATACTTTTAATTCCCTAAGAAGCCACGGTAACCTTGTAATGACCTTACTGAGCCACAGTCCTTGTGACTGCTTTGTAACATTATAATTCCTAAATTGCTACCCAATCTTGCCGATTTTAAAAACTGCAAAATGCTGCATTTTTAGAGGTAGCTGTGCATCATGTGTTGTTCTGAAGATGAAATAAGGGCTTGTGGTTAATACACAAACTGAGCATCCCCAAGTATAAAGAGGAATTCAGGAGAGGAGAGACCGCTCACCTCTTTTACGAATTTACCCTGTAATCTTCAGCAAATCACTTAATCTTTCTATGCCTCTATTCCCCGTATATAAAACAGGATAATACTTGCTGTAAAGATAAAAACTGCCACGTGTCCTCTTTTTAAAAACTAAATGTCATAGAAAAGCCTCTAGTTAAACCATTTCTTGCAAATATTAAGGAAAAGATCAATTTTCTTTGTTATCCAGGACAAAATTTCCCCAAATATTCTTATTTAATACGTCATATCTGTTAAGCAGTTTGGTTCTTCATATAAAAAGTGATCACGATGAGTCCACGACTTACCTTTTATAAAATCAGCCTTATAAATTCACCAGCAGCCTATAAAAGCTCAGTGACTTTCTTACTCCGTTATCCTGACAGAGACAAGGAGAATTGCAGACGCAAAGCCCATAACCCTGTCTGAGACCACAGCTTAGATCTCTTTGCAGACATCATCTGAGCACGCTATGAAGGATTCATGTTTCACTGTCACACGTTCAATATGTATGACAAATGATGGCAACTACACGCATGAAACTTAGGTGAAGATAAAAGTTGTATGGCAAACACAGTGGGCGTATTAGCCATTATGGTCTTTTGATTTTGATCCTTTTTCAGGTATTAAGAGACGCTTAGTCAAAGCAGGTTATTGATTCCAACTTTGGTATTAAACAAATCAGTGGAAAAAGCTGGAAGACCTCAGAAAAAGGCAACAGACGCTGAGCCAGCCCGACAGCGTAGTGACAATCCGTCACACATCGATATGAGTTTGGATTCTGAACTGAAGCCTGAGCTGTTGAATCAGAGCGGCTGGAAAACTGGCAAAGGTGAAGAGCTGCTCTCCCAAAGAGGGTGTGGGGCACCGCAACAGGACTCTTGGCATCGATCTCCGGGGAATCTTTTGGCTCATGTAAGGACTGGCTCCAACAGGTTCTGAAGGAAGCTATGCTCAGGCCTTCTCTGCAGGGGAACATATTTTACAACACGGGGCCCTTTGATGGGACTCTGGGTAGGAGTTTAGAAGACGCCTGAGCGAGCTGTATACCTAATTGAAGATGAATGAGGAATGCGTGACTGCATCTCTCTATGTGAAAAGAATAAATGCAAGTAGCCAACGTGAGAAAGAACATGGAGAAAACTGCTGTGAAGAGAATAAATAAGACAGAGATAGCAGAACTGGTGTATGATCTTATCTTTTTCTTAGAAAACAAGAAAAAAATTCTTGCAAGTTAAAGTACCTTTATTTTCTCAATTGATGGTACTTGAGCTGATATCCTCTAAGCTGTGAGCTTCAAAAAGTCATTTCATGTTAAGAGAGAGCTTTTACAGCTGTGACGTTTACACCACAACACTCGGACCACGAATTATATTTACTTTATTTAATTTAATATTACATGCATTTCAGACACTGATCCACATTGTTTATTTGCACAAGTAGTCATTCTCAATGCACGAGTAATGACCATCGCTATTATGGTGAAATTCAGTAGCATGCACTGCACATATTTGTGTGCGAAGTTACTGTTTTCAGCTAGAAAATGTTAAGGTCATGATTTCTAAATCACTATTATACGTACAGTTTAATTTTGGTTTTATGCAGACATTGCATAGTTGATGATTAGCTTCTCAAGAAAGACTGGAATTGCGGTACCAGTATTGTTGAAACAGATCAAGTGACAGTAGCAAACAAGAAGATTTGAAGAAGGGGCATAACTTTCAGGGTTGAAAGGTCAGCAAGTACAGCCTAGGATGAAAAGCAAAAAGGCTTGTTAAATTTGACATTTGAATCAAATTTCTTTAAAGCAAGTCAAGAATTCAGAAAAAAATTCTAATACTGACTACAATACTAACAATAATTAGATTCAGACCTGGCTAGAAACAAATTATGCTATTTTATATTAGTGTGCGGAATGCCTTATTCTATTATTTTTCATTCTAACACTTCAAAGAAAAAGCATGTTTACATACATAAACCAAGTAACTTTATTTTAGCCTTTAGCATTACTTCAAATATACATGGCATCATGGGTGAATAAGGGGTCTAACATTTCAACTTGCTTCTAAAAATAACTGGGAATTAAGAATCCTTATCCTGTGCCTTGGCTAGTACTTGTGAAGTAAGTCCAATGTAATGACTCAAATAGTCAATGTCTTCTCATGAAAGCATGCTNGGACTCATAACACTCTAACACTTCCAACACTAATAATGTTTATTTTAAAAGAAAAAAAAAAAAAAAAAAAAAAGTGAGCCATCACAAGCTCTCAAAGTTTGAAAAAAAATACACCACCAGATTTTTGGGAAAGAATATATTTTAACAAATTACTAGGGATAAACAATCATAACCTTCATCTTAAGGACTTACTTTTCTTCATTTCCCACCTGTGAAATGACACTACTCGCAGTGAAATTTTAGATCCAATATTGACAAAAATAATCTTGTAAAATTTTTGTAATATCAAAAAGCACAGAAGCAACTACATTAAAATGCACTGAGAAAAAAAATGTACAAACCTCCACAACATTTAAAAAATCATATATCCCCCAAACATAGATTATATATTAAAATAGGAAAAAAATCCAATTGTACAAAACAATTTGGTAACGTTGCATTTTTTGTAGCAAATGTACTCTTTTATTTCCTTTTACTCCAGAAAAGCCGTATTATGTACTGCATGTTCACAATTTCCTTAGTTTTTTTATCTAAGGTAAGAATTCAGGCAGAACAATTTGCACTATGTACCACGTGCCATGTGAAGCTTAAGTTACTCTCGTTGGCAAAGCATCAGAAACTATTTCAATCTCCTCTAACTGAAACTTATCCTTACTTCAGCTGCGGCCAGTGATGTCACCTCCATCAGGTTGACTGCTCGGAAAGCAAACACAGCAGCTGCCAGGACTAAAAGAAAATGACCAATATTTAAGGTGCTGACCTGTTAATTAGTGGTTAGAATTAATCTTAACGTAAAATACCAATTCGCACTCCCTCAGAGTAATTATTTTTATTCTGAAGAATAATACAATGGATGGCTGCATGTCAGTTTCCTTGGCCATTCTTTAAAATGGATAGGAAAACCACAGCATTCTTTCAGAAAAGTCTGAGAGAAAATGCTTGAGTTTAAGATGACTAGCTTTTAATTAAAAGGGACAAGGTGATTTACAACAAATTAATTTCTAAACCAATAATTTTAATTTATTTAAATAGCAATATTTCAGTTGTGACTATTATATAACATTTAAAAAAATGTTCATTCATTTTGTACTATCTTATATAATTGTATCTCTCTACGTAACTGTCTTATACGTACAAATGGAACCAAAACCTTTTCTCTTCTATTCACCTACTTCATATTTAAAAACTGACCCAACTGAGATACATGTCATCTTTGGAACCCCCATCTTAAACCTTGAATAAATCTTATGATATTATTTCCTTTATAAAAAAATAAGTACAAAACTTTCAAAGTCGCTTAAAAGACGGGACTTCGAAAGAAGAAATCCAGCAAAATCAGGGGACCTCTCAGTTGCTGTAAGTACTGGAGAAGTACTTGCCATAAATGACTAACACGGATCTTGTATTTTGTGAGAGATGATGAACTCATTTATTGTTACCACTGAAGTATCTTATGTTCTATTCAGAGAGCACTTAGCATTTTTGGAGTGCTACCACAAAAAAAAATTACTTCACATACTTTTGTTAGAGATGCAGTATTTATGCAATTCTAGTTTTCTAAAATCAAAGAACAACCATTTTCTTCTTGTCACAAAATACATGGAAGCTAACATGTATTTGCCTTACATCCACCTGGACTTAACACGTTGTGTAAAAATAATTTTATTACCAGCAAGAATTTCTAGAGAGTTGTATCCCAGGATTCTGTCCCACAGAAGCAAAAGCTGATCTGTAGCTAAATAACCAGAAAATGCTCGTACCATCCATTTAAATGAAATTCTTAGCCTGCAAACGAGTGATACACAAGAGTTGTTATATTTCTGCCTCCCATAATGATCAGACAGACCCTCTATAAATTGAAAATATGTCATTATTTTGCACTTCTCTTCCAGGAAGAATACCCATTTTCTCTTGCTGCATTAATAATCAGTATTTTCCTTTGCAACAGCCATCAGAGAACTCTCTAGCATCATATTTGACAAAGTACTAATATCATAAAAATATTCTGACCAATCACATTAGAGGGATCCTCAGTGATTATCACCCCCAATGTTTCATCGTTTCTGCTATTATGCTATCATTATGGATACCAATTATAACAGCAAGATTTTCAGGTTCTATTGTACTTGGTGCCATAAGTACACTACAGAGTGACAGCCTCTTGCACCCTCTCCCCTTTCAGTAGCTTCTGCTGTAACTAACATAGCTCTGCGTCTTCTGTCCCCTAGGAAATAAATCACTTAGTTCCATCAGATATGGCATGAATAACTGAAACTTAGGTGAATAACACAGCGTTTCTCATAGAGCAATTCTCATCTCTTTTTCATAGAACATACAGAAGGAATGCACATAGCACACAAACGCAGGTTAGACAAAGGACTCTGACTGACTTTCAAGGAAAAATGGCACATAGACGTTTGCACTTTTGAAAATTTTCTCATGTCTTTTAAATTAAAATACTACTGAACAGCATTTTCAGGACAATGAATCTGCAACATCTGTAGCAAGTCCAAAAGAAGTACTTACGGCTGAGCCCCAATTTCTCGAAGGTGATAAAAGAGCTGGGGCAGATGGGTTTGTAGAAGAGTCTCAAACAGCAAACACAATGATACAATGCCCTAATGAAACAAGATCATATCCTGAATACTAACACTCATCCTGCCGAATCTGAGAAAGCAGTATCAGCATATAAGTATGCACGAATTTTTAACTCAAGCAACAAAACACTATTAATGATATAATATACAGCTGAAGTAAGCAGGGCACAAGCAGCTCTAATGCTTTCAGTCACTAAAGGCTTGCTCCTACAATTCTTTGCATGCATTAGCAACATAATATGTTGTGATAGTTCCTTTCAGCTCTGAGTTACTTATGGTATTTGTATGTCAGGATCTAAGTACTTAGTGGGTTATTATAATCTGACCTACTTGAAGTATTTCCACTTTGATGAAATAGACCTCAGCTGCACTAAAACCAGAGGATGTGAGTAACAGTATCTCTCTGATAACTAAACCCAAACTGCAACGAGGATAACTACAAAAAAGTTAAATGTAAACACATTTTAAAATTTCTTTTAAAAATTACCATGAAAATTAATAGATTCCTGTCGGACCGGTTTCCCTGCTATTAATGACTGAAAGCTCAATGCACAGCCTTGAAACGGTATATCAAGGAAATGGTTTTCTTTTGACCAGGAAATGTTTTCAAAAAGTAATATAACTATTCAGCACTTTCTGAAGGAGAAAAAAAGTTACTGTGTTTTATTCTTCAACAATAGAAGATAAGCCAATTTCTACAATTGTCGTACATTCAAGACAGCTGGTCCTGGTCACAAACATGACTAAGTTATTTAAATTCATCTAGTAGTACTAAATAGCATGTGCTGTCACACGAAGACACTTGAGTTAAAGAAACAGACATTAACTTGATATCACTCAAACAATATCTGTATGTTAATGACAATATTTTAGCCCTTCTACCCCAGAAAATAGTAAAGTGTGCACTTACATGTCGTTAATTAAAAGGAAAGTGAGTATGCATTTATGTGACTTCTTGAACGGAGAAACCCATTACATAAAAGATTTGACTCAAAAAAACCCCACACCCTCATAAAATGAGAACTGTTCTATTTCAAAGTACATGATATTCTACAAAGACTAACATTGACGTAGAAAACAAAAATACCCAAACTGGAGTTACCTAATAATTATTCCAAGCTTACCTGAAATATTTTATTATCTTTAAAAGGATATATTTCAATTGCATAGAAAATCATGCCACTATATATTATTGTTCCATAGCAAACAGAATACCAAGTGAGTGGGTTTTAATTCTAATGAACTTACAGAGGGATGAGAAGAGATGGAATGGAGTCTGAAGAAAAAACGCACATACATCTCACGGAATATCTGATACAATTTGGAAGGTTCATGGTACAGAAAACAAAGTGGAGCAACTGAAAGGATAAAAGAATTATAATTGACTCAACACTGTAAACTGCTAAAAGAATTCAATGATTAAGTGCATGAAGTATGAGGATAAAACAAGTAATTTATAGTAGTACAATTTACAAAGACAATACTAAACCGGTTATTCAGAAAGAAATATTTTATACTTGAGTCTATCATTTGACATAAGAAGTTAAGAAAGGGAGTACAATACATTCTAACTAATAGTTCCATATATTTCAAGAATCTAGAGTAATGAGAACCCGCTTACTACAGTGCTGGCTTCCGAAGCATAAGAAATACGATTTAAGGATCGCTTCTCTGGGATGTAGGGCAACGAGCTATTGAACTGTGCAAGTTTTTGATTCACCCGTCTGCAACTTCCAATGTGTCCCTGGGCTAGTGACCATCTCCGAATTGGTTGCCCATTTGTAAGACCGGAATAAATTCGCTGCTTGAAGACGGGCATTGCGAAAATGAAAATAATAAAAAAAATAGCTTTTGGTTGCCACAATAACATCAGGTAAGTATGACAGACCTGTTTATTTCTTATAAGCTCTGAAAGCCATGGCCATTTGGTAGTTTAATGTTTAGAAGTCCTTTAGTGTACCCGATTCAAAATAAGAACTGGCTACATGTGTAAAGCAGCAGATCTCAAACTTTTTGTCAATCAGTCCCTTTTTTCTTTTTGTAAAAGTCTAGCACACAGATGCATATATAGTATGTACATACTGCACAAACATAATCGGTTCCCTCCGATTGCTACTCCATTCACCCAATGCACGTTTCACACATAAACGTTTCTGTAAACAGCCTTTTCAGCTGTCCACTCTGGACATCTACTGCTTCATTTCACAGGTGCATTCATTATGGATGACAGCTTACATTTTAACACACTCATAGTCTCTACCTCTACATTCACCTCCCCTTCCAATTTTATTTACGCAAAGCTGGGGATATGGATACATTTGTCTGCACACATACATATAGGTATGCACATAGATAGACATACACTTACATATATATGGGTGTATGCATGTGTGAATTCAATTTCATTTATATATATATCAGAGAAGGCGGCTTTATCGAAAATAGTGGCGTATGTGTATGAAAGGTAGGGTGCTAAGGTAGGGCAAGATGTTCCCAGAAATGTGTATTTGCGTAGGGGTAAGAAAAGCAGAGGGTGTTACTAGTGTTCTTAATGATTGCAGATGGAGGTGGAAGACTTGGCAGCACGCGTATGTACATAAGGCCAGGAGGATAACAGAGCAGCGCCTGACAGTTGGCACCCTACGAGCATACGTATGTGAACATGCAAAAGTGTACAGGATTTACATAAGGCCCCAGACACTTCCTCCTACAGCAGCACAGCACAGAACACACAG
Source organism: Dromas ardeola (assembly GCA_013398915.1). NCBI lineage: Eukaryota > Metazoa > Chordata > Aves > Charadriiformes > Dromadidae > Dromas > Dromas ardeola. The sequence goes on along the minus strand of VYZM01015764.1, from coordinate 297,998 downwards.
AACGCTCCGCTTGGTCCCAGCTACTGTACCCGCAGCCTGGAGTTACACTGCTGGGTTTCTGCTGCCTTGCTTCTCAGCCTCCCTCCTTCCTTCCTGCAACCAGCGTATTCGGAGCCCTTGCAAGGGGAGAGGGCGGGAGGGAGGGAAGCAGCTCAGCCCGCTTTGAGAGACGCTGCTCTCAAGGGCAGGGTCACATCCAAACATTTTGATAAGAGGTTTCCCGCAGTAAAAGTGAAAGCCTCCTCGTGAGTACCTAAGGAAGAGTGTGTAACTAAGCTGTTCGTTACTTCAAAGACTTAAAGCTCCCTACTCAGGTTCAAATTTGCATTTCATATTTAAATTGCCTGATTTTAACGATTGTGTGATCATTAAAATTTATTATTGCAAAACATAGCATTTTAAGTATAATCCTAAAATCTGCTTGCCCTATGATGCCACAAACAACTTTTATAAATCAAAGGAAAAAACTGGAAAGCTGTAACAAATAGTCTCACATTGTTGGGAGTCTCTGCACCAGCTGCCTTCTTACGTCTGAGACTTGAGAAGATTTTTCCGCTCTTTTCCTAGAAATCTTGTTGATATTTGAGGTTTCCTCTGTGCAGTAAAGTAGGAACCATTCTATTATTTAACACTCCTTTAACACCTGTTCTAGGCAAATGGATACAGCAACAGGCCTTTCACATAGTTCATGTTTTTAAGAACTCTTTTCACAGGTAACTTGGTCTACCCAGAAGTGAAACAGATGAAAAGAGCACTCTGTCAACAAACTTTATCCTTCTATTCATATACATCAAGATGAATAGCTCAGCTATTAGCTCTCAAAGAAGGAACTCCAACACGGTAGTGAGATGTAATATAAATAAACAGAAACAGCCTGGAAATTTAAAAATTATATACAACAGTGTTCATACACAAAGAAACAGAATACACACAAGTTTAAAAGTTGCAGAAAAGCACATACAGATTTAAACTGCAATATGATAAAAAGCAATCCTGAGTTTTTAAGAGTTTATAAGAGTCACACTTACCATACATAGAAAAGCCGTGAAAAGGAATTACACCTACAAAACAAAATATTTAATTTTTTTGTTCTTTTATATTTCTTTTTATTCATTAATAAAATATTCCCTTGTTACAGCACTTGCAGTCTTAGATCTCAACCTTGTAAATATTTAAGTACAGGAATTGTATCACTTACTTCAGTACAACCAACTACGTGCTTAAACACATGCTATAGTTCCTAGAAAGCCAAGTAAAGCTCCGTTTCCATGAAGTTATTACTTACAAGCTTTGCTGAAATCAGAAACTAATTTCAGATAAATGACAACCAGTAAATGTCATGCACTGACAAAGAGGGAGCAGGAAAAAAAGGAGGCCAAGACCTCTAGTAATTCATGTAGTACTCAGATAAAACATTTAGAGGACTTGGCAGTTGTATCACGACAGTTCTCCTTTCCAGCTGATCTTAGCTCCCATTCATTAATTTTCATATAGGACCGGTAAGAGGGAGCTGCTTTGGCAAAAGTTCATAAGGGCAATGCTTCACGGCTACAAAGCTGCAAAGAATTGCGGAGGCAAAAATGGAAGGGGGTACAAAAGTATGTGCTACAACTGACACCAGTGGAACACAGAAGACAGGAAAGACAAGGCCAGAGACACAGATTCAAGATTGCTGATGTAGGGCCTTGAAAGCAAGAGCAAAGAGCTTGAAGTTAAAACACAAATGCAGCACAAAAACAGGGAAAGCATTCAATAGATAGGGACTGAAATGGTCAAAATAAGAGCTGAAAAAAGAATTTTAATAAGTAACAACAACAGCAATGATATTAACTTAAAACTATACAATTAGTTATGGCTGAATTTTTAAAATGAAGACAAATTTTGAAAGGAAAAGACTTTAAGGTGTGGTTTGTTGAGTACTGAAAAGCTGGGGGTCAGACATGTATCATTCAGATCCTCTAAGAGGTGACACAAGACTGCAATACAAGCTGCTGCACGAGAAGTTGTTTTCCTTCTCCTCCCTGCACACATAGGCAAACTCCGTATGTGACCACTAACACCAGGCTGAGCATGGTTTTGGAGTACCTTCAGTCCAGCTTACTCTTTTAAATTAGTGAATTTTGCAGAATAACAGCAAAACATAACTTGCAATAGAAAAAGAAGTTATCGCGTATTTGAGAAAAAAAAACCTGTATCTTTCCAATCTACCGCTAGAGGAGGCAATAGTATAATTCTTACCATTTGGAGGATAGAAAACAGCATATTCTTCCATTCCGAGTTTTCCTGTGAATCATCAAATCACAATTAAAATGTGATTAAACTGTTAAAATGTGTAAAGATCTACATTAAAAAGGTACGTTCTAAGTTACAATTATAAAAATCATAACTAATTACATTATTGACCATTTGATATTGTCTAAAACAAGCAAGCAATGCAATAGGGCAGGTATGGTGTCAGATATAAAACTAAAATGCAGCACCAATAATGCAGCAAAAAAAGAGGAGGAAGATTTCGGCAATGCTGTCCCATAGAAATTTTATTTGTGTGGGTCTTAGGAGCTCTGATGGTGTTTGCTGCAGACCTCGAGGACAGGGAAGCTCTATGATGGGGATAAGGTTAAGGAGATAAGTCTGACATGCCGTGGCTGACTGACCTAGGGACAGGAAAGGCATTAAAAAAGATTTAAGAACAGATAAAAAATACTCAAGGCTTCATTCAGCCTGCAACAGAGAGGAAGATGGATGGTATAGCTTCGATATAACAAAAAAATATTTAAGTAATCTGTTGGACACAAAAGATTAATTAGGTCAAGATAATAGTGCACTGATACTACAGACAGACCATATAACTTTTTATCTTCCCTGCAAAATGAACATGTTATATTAGTTAAGTATATTTTAACTGTAGAACCTAATAATTTAAAATCCACTATCAAAAAATCAACAATTTATTTAGAAATATAAAACTGTCCTTATTCATAATTACAACTAATTAAAAACTGTAATTATTTTAGTTTTAAAATGAGAAAATACAACTAGAAAATCTAATTACTTATACGAAAATTTACAGAATATTCAGAGATCCTTTAGATCTCTGTGCATTTTGTTTACTCTACACAGAAGAATTTAACACAGGGAAATTTTGTCAGGTTCAACGGAATCTGGACTTAGATGTTTTCCTGTAGCATGAATTGACTGAACTAAATTCAAAATTACCCTGCAAAGCTCTTGCCTACTACCCCATGAAAATAAAATCCAGTATTTTCCAATCACAGAAATCAGTTGTTCATTAAAATAAAAAATAATTTTTACTTTTCCTTTCAATAGGTTGCTTGCTGTGCAGCCGGGACTTGTAATCTGGAAGGAGAGTATTTTTAGCATAAAGCACATCTCTCGGAAAATTAGCCAAAAATAGGACCTACAAGCCTTTCGGATTTACACTGCACAGGTTTAGCAGAGATTTAGATATCAGCAACTTCATTCCCCGGATTTGTCTAGGAATAAGTAGGATGTTCCCCATAGCTGTGTTTCTGGGCTGCCATGGTTCTGTGCCTGCAGTGAGACCTGGGATCCCACTGCTGTTCTGCTTTCAGGTGAGCCCTTTGCTTGTTTCAAGAAGTAGGTAAAGAAAACTCCCTGATTCTGTTAAGGAGAGAGAAAAGACTTACAAAGCAATAAAGGAAGAAGAAAAAAATCAGAACACAAACATTGCCTCTAGTGACATAAGAAGCAGCAAGAGGAAAACTGTCAGCAGAGGTCCTGTTCAAAAAAAAGTACTTGGTACAGTGATTACATTTGGATAAATACACTGGCACAAGGGACCAAGGAAGAAAATAGGAATGCAGAAGGTAAAGGTACATAGAAAAAAAAAGTGATTGTCTTCAAGAAGAAAGACAAAATTAGGAACCTCTGGGTAAAGCCAAAGCAGGTGAAGATCTAAGAAGCAAGGAAACAGAGTCCAAAGGTTTGACATTAGAAGTTGGTAGAGAAGGCAAGTGGACTGAACCAATAAATTTAAGATTGTTACGAAAAATACGACCCACATGAGAACTTAAGCCAAAGAACATCCAAAAGTACACAAACACTCTGGAAGATGCCATGCTTTGAAATAAGATCAGCATAAGTCTGCTTGGTAGAGCTTTACTCTCTCAGACCTTTGAACAGAGCCCTCAGTTCTTCGTCAACATGTTCTGCTCCTGTCTACAAATACCTGCAAAACTCACTGCTTTGGGAAGATAACATCCTACCACCACTTCCAGCTGCTAAATTTATTGAAGTTGCAGAGGACAACATTGTGGATTTAAATTTCTAGCTCCGACAAAAATAGACGTTGTCAAGATTTTACCATATTGTCATAGCTGTGTGTTCAATTTATTCAGTGAAACACTGGAGAATTATACACAGAAAACTACAGTAAAAGAACAACTTCGCAATCTGGCCTTCATGTGATCAGCTTCTAAATTGTCAAAATGGAATCTGTGCAGGGGTCAACTGGACACATGAAGTTTTTATTAACATCCTTTTAAAGGTAGTCTACTAGGTGTAATGAAAATAAAGCAAATTCACATACTGTATTACTGCAGCAGTTAACAAAATCAATACAATCTTTTTTAAAACAACTCCTTTTACCTCGTATGTATGATTTGGGTGGGGTGGCACTGCTGTAAGTGAAATGCTCCAATACAGATGTATCTCGGGAAAAACAGAGCAATACCTGTAGAAAAGACAGCATATAAAAATCAGCTGACTTACTGGATCAACCAAGTAATGGCAAACAGATTTAAAGACCTGCCTAAATTAGCACCTATTAGATGCTACTGAAAAGAGCTAATAAGGTTGAAAGTTCTTGACCAACTTAATTTACTTTCCTGTTCAAATTTCCAGGCTTGCTTTAAACTTGATATGATTTTACCTTCACATTTATTTGTTGTCAGTAAAATATCTACGTTCTCCAACCCTCCTCTTTGCCTCTCAGCACGGGTTTATCCCCTTCTGTCACATCATTAATGACTGTGCATGGAACTGGCTGCTGTGGTGTCTATTAGATTATTTTTCTATTCAGTTACTATGACCTGGGGAAGTCCTAGTAAGTAAACAGGCAAATGAAACATTTACATTTTCACATGTGTGCAGTTCCAGAAGACTGATCCTTACATTCACTCTCATTCCCAGGAGCTTTACAGAATGCTTGCATGATATTTTGGTCTTTCAAAAAGCACAGATTTTAATGTTCACCTCGTATCCATAAGTTCTGAAACGAACATTGTATTTTGTAAAATATAGTTGTATTTTTTATTGTCTACATAAATGGAAAACCCTCAAAAAAAAGAACAATAAAGAATCTCATCCTACATGCAGTTGTAAAAAATGTAGTAATTAGTATTGTACGTCAAAATTGTAATGTTTTCATGCAATGAAAGACTGCACTATCAAGAACGTACACCAGAGGGCAGAAGTAAGATAGACTTCAACTTGCTGATGACTTTTTTGGATACCTTCAACCCTCTCTGCTTTTGCAGGTTTCAAGAGTTTGTTTGGTTTAACTGTAGACAAGGTGTAAAAGGTGGAAATGTTTTAGATGGTGTTTCACTACATAATTTATTGTGAATAATAATGAATGGATTTTTCCTTCAACTAATTATTGCACACGTTTTCCAGATATCAGCATTTGTCAAAAGGAAACATGCAAAACTGAAACACTGTGACACCTGAACACCATTGCTTTTTTTATTTTTTATGGAAAGCAGGTCATATTTTGAGACTTTTTCCTCTTTTGAACCTCAGAACTATTTCTCAGATACAAACATATTTTAAAAAATAAATAGTTTCTTTATCTCAAACAGCTTAAGCTAAATATTATTTTTGCATAATATACAATAATTTTCATAGCTGCCAAAATACAGCTGACAATAACAATACACAGGCAAATGTAATTCTCTGTATATGTTAACTGAGGTGAAAGAAAAAGAAACTGATCTAAAAAGGACATAAATTATGTTCTCTTATAAGGGAAACAATGTAACCTTAATTTAAGGTCCCCTTTTTTAGGAATACAGTGTTCAGTAACAGTATCTGGAAGTCTTTAAATTAAGACTATGCATCTTTATACGAGATAGGCTCTAGCTCAAACATAAGTTACACCTAAAAACTGTTGGGTGAGTTTCTTTACATGTATTCATTATGCAGGATGTAAAACTAAAGTATTCAAATTGAACGTCTGACCTGAAATAATGAATTTCCAAATTTATTAATTCATGTATTATTTTTCTCATTCACAAAAATGATAATGCTAAAGAAGACAATGACCAAAACCCCTTTTTAAGTACAGAAATGTTTGGCAAACTATTGGATATTTATAATCAAAACTGAAAAGAAAATCACTGAATTCAAAGGGCTGAGAAAAAGAAAAAAAAAAGTCAAAGCTTTTATGAAAAAGAAATTACTATGTTAGAAGTATTCTATTTCAATAGTTACAAAGAGATAATAAAAACATGTAAACTTTGGGATAAAGAAAGCAAGACATTAAAGGAAATAAATTACATCATTTCACAATGTTCCTTCCGAAAAGGATTGCATGCTACTAAAGAGGTACCAATAATCCAACCAAATACTCTCATTGTTATTTTACGCCCAAATTTTCTGGTTTTGATGGATGCTTTGTCTGTTAAGTAATACACAGAAAAATGCCACACTCTGCTCAATGACTTGTTAAACTTAGAGGTAGTAAGTAGTAATGAAAAAAAGGAAAAAACCTAGTGCAAACACAGAAATAATTTGTCTGCTTTAAACTAACATTTTCATTACCTATTTTATTTAACCAATATTTAATTCTAGTTATCATATGAAATCAATAAATAATATTTCATATCAGAGTGATACATACGGCAGAATTTTTCCAGGGGCCATAGAAAAAAAACTATTTTTCAGCAATGCATTTGCAAATTAGTTTGGAAGAGAAAATTATCAAGGAGAACAGGTAACTTTCTTCTAGAAAAGAGTCTGAAGAATACCACAAAGTACCAAACAAAACCAGATCAACTAATAATTAGAAGTTTGAGATATTGTTTGCCTCAAAGCAGTAAAACTAGCCACTTAATTTTTCAGATTTTTGCTGACTCTCCTTCAAATTACTAAGGATAGTTTAGTACATTTTATGATTTTCATTCTGTAATCATTCTTTTAGTTAATAGAGATATATAAAAAATTAAAATATTAAACTGTCCTATGTATTGAGAATGACGAACGAAATCTATTTCTGACTGTTTTAAAACAAAAGATTATACTGTATACTAGTTCATACTCCTTCATAGATTATAATCCTGTGTTCGCTAGAACTGTCTGTTAATGATTAATTAACATGCCTTAGTAGTCCATATAATGAAGATCATCTTTGTCCCTGAAGCAAGAAAAACTTCTACATGTAAATATTTCAGTGAATAAGTATCAATGTTTGAGTTGTCATTATGTAGTCACTTTTCAAATTTTAATTCAGAAACAAATTCAGATACAGATCTTAATATTGTAACTATTTTTAAGTTAAAAAGGCTATAATTTCATGAGGTTATAATTTGAAGTATTAATGTTTAAATGCTTATTATGCTAAAAGATTATAAGGAGACATGACTGAACAGTATGCTTAAATAGTAACACATTTTTATATCTATGCGGACTAAGCAGCATTAAGGACAGTTTCTTGGTTAGTTAAATTACTAGCAGTTTTACATATTGCCATCAAAGAAGAAATAATTTAGTTTCACATAGCTCTGAAACAAAAAATTAACCAAGTCTAACCTAACAGATGTGACTAATGGAATTGAAAGCACTGTGGAAATGGTAAGTTTGCTGCATGACATTTATGTTGACACTGCAATCAACTACACATTAGGAAATTCATAAATGTCATCTCCTTCTATTTAAGGGTATTTGACAAGCAGCAACAAAGATAATTCTTTATAAATTAGCTGGGTTTCCCATTGCTAGAAGCAGCTTTGGAACGGGAGCAATGCTAAAAGTAACCATAAATATCACTACCTTACTCAGAGTCAACGTCTTCAATTTAAAAATACAAGAATACAGTATTTTTTATGCTTATTGCAGTAGGTCACTGTAAAGCAGTACTATTTTTCTTTTTTAAAACCAGAACCGTGAATATACTTCTCCCGTTCTCTGTGTGCCACAGCTGTTAATCCTTTTATTATTGCAAAGCTGGAGAGGGGAAGAATAAGGCTGACTTTACTGCATTGGAAAGATATTGTGTAGGGTCCTTCAGGGTAGGAGTTTCAGAAGCCTGTCCTGCTTAATCTGTTTAAGTGTACAAAATTGTTATTCAGACAGGAAAGTATATGTAACGCGGCAAACAGATGCATCTGTCTAGGGTCCCCTGTACTCTGCCTACACATGAAACACAACGGCAGTCCTTTCTCCAAAAATGATATAATCCCACAGGAGTAAACTTTCTTGCTTTTCTAAGAAAAAAGTAGTTACATACCTGATATAAATAATCCTCAAATACGAAATAGTAGTCATCATTGCTTGCTGTCAGCTTTACATCCTGTCATCAAAAAATACAGCAGTCTGAAGCCAAAAGACATCTTTTCAGACTCCCATAGAAGCTAAACTTAACACAGCAACAGAAGACACTGTTTCACCTTTGAATCATGAAAGAGCTGTAGTTAAGTATATACTCCGTAATTTAAAATTAAAAAATACTATATTAACTTGACGATTAAAGTGTTCAGAATTGAAACTTGAAACGGAAGCAGTCAGACCCCACTGCTACCTTGCTGGCAAAACCAGTTATTCCTTCAAATGAAGTTACAGTTTCTTTATGATGTTACGGCTCAACTCAAACGAATGTCTTACACAGGGGCCAACACAGGCACAAGGAGAGACTTTGCAAGAATAAATTCACACTATTTATTCTTACACTCCTTAAAATCAAACCATCTAACATTTTCCTTGTTAAAAAAAGCCAATATACTGGTGTGATGACTGTATCAGTCATTTAATCACTGTTTTGTGAATGACTTACTTTGTAAATCAGGCTGTCCACTAAAAGGTCATGCTGAATCACGTTTGACTTAAGCTGTTCATAATACAAGATATCCTAAAATTAAAAATATTATCACCATCAGTCTGAGATGCAACTTTAATTTACACTTAAACTAACAAAGCCAATTTCAACACTTAAAAAAAACAAATTATAAGCCTGTATTCAGCTGAAAAACCCGCTGCATAATTTATGAAGCATTCTATCACATTTTATTGTAGTTTAAACCCTAAGAAACGAGGCAGATATTTGAGACATTATAAAATTACCTCCCCTTTAGATAATTAATAAAATGAGAATGAAGCAACTAGTTCAAACCAAAGATCCGTATCTTACAACCTTTGGGTGTCTCTACACCTAAAACCTCTTCAATGCTCAAAATCTTTTTTCCTTTGTTACCCTCTATTTTCATGCACCTCTCCACCAATAGGTTCTGTCAAATCTGTGAAAAGATGAAATGATAAATATATAAAAAAATAGTGTGAAGAATACAAAGAACTCAGACCTTTTTTTAAACTCCAATTACTTCCTGAATGTCTACAGAATACACATAAGGGTGAAACGATGGGGAAGAATCAGAACAAACATTTCTCTGCTTTTGCTTATTCTATTCCTTTCTTCTTAGAAAGAGCTTGCAAAGGAAGAGAAGAATTAAACATCGCACTATCATCATGTAATTCGTAAATCCCTCTCTGCCATTATGCCTACAATTGAGTAACACAGTTTCAGATGGATTTGGAATAATTCATAAACTAAATCAGCAGCCCCAAAGCTCCATCCCACTTCCAACAAACTTTTGATTTCAATGTGTCTCTATGGACACCACACAAATACTTGTATATTCCAAGCTTTACATAATATTTACTGCTGATTTCTTTGCAAAAAGGGTAAGTCTGGTGTAAAGATTTAAAGAACAAATGGGAAGTAAGATGAAATTTTCAGAGGGAGAGAATGGAAAAAAATTGAAGAGAAGGCTAGGCAACGTTGTACTGTTCTTTGTATTAATCCACAACTGAGAAGCAGTGAATAGTACACACTTAGAAACTATTAGAATTAATATATTATTCAACTGTTAATTTGCAATGAGGACAAAAGCTGTATTTATTAAGCACTGATAACTACCACAGGGAAAATATTTACATTTTTTTTTTTCTGAAAAATTAAAAAGGGAGGTATAAACACTACACTATTTCTTTATGGAGGATGAGACATAAATATTTACTATATGTAAATTATTTGCAGTATGAATGTAGCATTCTGTTCTTAAAAGCTACAGAGAACTACTCTAATAGTCAAGTCACAACTTTAAAGCATCAATACTGTAGTCTAATTAAAGTGCAATACTGCCAAATTAATGATGTCTGAAGTTTTTTTTGCCATCTCAAATGACCGTATATACCAGAACAGAGAGAGATAATAAAAAAAAAAACTAAAACAAAACTTCTTTTTCATGCTAAGCAGACTGCATGATTAACTTTTTCTGTTGCATATGCAAGTACTCCTGCATCAGAAATGGTACAATGAAATTCATGGCTACAAGGGTACTAGATAATGCAATTACTAATCTATTGTAACTTTAGAAAGAGATTCTAATAACCTCATGGTTTCCTGTTATCATTGCCTAGTTTTTAGTTCTCTACAACTGTCTTGAACAATTGCTAAAGGCTCTTGGGAAGCAGGAGATGAAAGCGGTATGAAGGAAGAGAGTAATCTTTTGCTACACACATATGGAACACACTTCAAATGTATATGCAGAAACGAGTTTTCTTCGTAAAATACTTTCACCTGAGGTCACACAGTGGCTCCAAGCCACAAGTTAAGGTTGTCACTAGCCCAATGTTTTGTGCTAACCTTCTCCTTCCTGAATTAGAAAGCAGTTCAATTATGTTTTATATTTGCTTACAAGAGTACATAGATTTTCCTGTTATTATTAAAATTATTGTAAAACCACAACTAAAAAGTAATCACTTAAGTATATGGTCCACCCATCTTAACAGTCAGAATAACTTGATATTAAGTTTAATTGCTGCTGATTTAGTCACACTTAGAATAGACTTAGTTATTTAGTATGCAAGGAATGGCTTTACTGAATGTATGAAGAACAGATTTCTGTACAAGAAAAATATTCATAAACGATGCTCTACTGTACGGACATCATGAGTTTCAGTGCTACTTTCAGTGAAGATTTGTTTATAGCATCACACTGAACTATGATTGTTATGCTATTAATTTCTTAAAATGTTTATCAGTTTCCTATGCCTTAATTCATTAATGCATTATTAATAATGAAATGAATCATGTTAATTGCAATTATACATAAATTATAGTTTATGCCAATAGCCTGTGAACAGTATCCTCCAAACTGCTGAAAGAAATTTAAATAGAGGATTAGCTAATTGTTAATCCAGAACGACACATGTATTTAAACCATTTTGTAACAATTCTTTCTGTTTTAGCAAAGCTAAAGTGTAGAAACTATCCACTCCCCATTCATAGAATCATAGAATCATAGGGTTGGAAGGGACCTCTGGAGATCATCTACTCCAACCCCCCTGCCAGAGCAGGGCCACCTTAGAGCAGGTTGCACAGGAACGCGTCCAGGCGGGTTTTGAATGTCTCCAGAGATGGAGACTCCACCACCACTCTGGGCAGCCTCTTCCAGTGCTCTGCCTCCCTCAAAGTAAAGAAGTTCCTCCTCATGTTGAGATGGAACTTCCTGTGCTCAAGTTTGTACCCATTACCTCTTGTCCTGTTGCCGGGCGCCACTGAAAAGAGCCTGGCCCCATCCTCCTGACACCCACCCTTTAAGTATTTGTACACATTAATTAGAATTAGACAACAACCTACTTAAAATATAGTGCAAGTGCCATCTGAGTCAGAAGATATTTGAATTACTTAGCCTTAACCAATAGGATGTCCAATTTCTGATACATATATCCTTCCCAATTTTCCTCCTTATTTTGTTTCAATTGGTGTAAATATTTCAAGCAATTAAAAACATGGCAAGAATAAGCAACCTGATCATTAGGGCACTGTCTTACAAGAGAGAACAACTGGGTTCAGATTCTTCAGCAACTCGCAGAAACTGAATGCAAGTTCTTTGTAATTCAGTTGAAACCTTCCTTCAATGTGATTTTAAATGAAAAGGGTCAACAGTTCGTTACCTTTTCCTTTTTCAGAAATAATAGTTTCTCCTTTGCTCTCACAAAAATGCACTAGGCCAACTTGCTCATTACTCAGAAAATCAAACACCATTTGCCGTTATAATTTCAGAATGTACTAACATTTCAAACACAACTCAAAACTCTACCCTGAAAAAATGAATAGCAAATTTACATTGCAAATATTAGCAGAGCAAAATATTTTAACAGCTCAATAGTAAAAAGACCTGAAGGACGAGGTGTTCACCTGAACTAGAACTCTTGAGAAAAAGTTTGGGAAACAACTCAGAAATTATCAAAAAGGGACTTGCAGGGAAAAACCAATCATAACGATTACAGGTTCTCTCATAACCATTCATTTTCTCTTAAACTGCGGTTGTTGTGATGCAAAATGAAGTCTGGGCTTGGCAGTTTTTCATCCACAACTTGACTACAAGAGGATCTTGCCCATGCCTCTTAGTAAGACAAGAGGCTTGTGATTCATGCTGTATTAATGAATTTATTCCTTATATCTGAATCATAAACAAGATTGGTCACAGATTTACTTTCAAGCCACAGGACTCTCTTGCTCGGTGATCAGTTTTTCTCACTTACACGGCGAGGAATGGTAAAATTTTCATTCAGGCTTCAAAAAAGATTCAAGTCTCATTTTACTATTTTATTTGCTGCATTTCTTCCTCCAGATGAGACAACTGACTACCAGCAAGTTTCAGGAGTGTCCAAAAATGTGGTACATTTCTTAGCCTAAAATGTTTTCAATTATAAAACCAAAATGTTACCACTGTCACCTGATTCAACCTTTCTTCTCTGTCTGCCAAATCTTAATGTAACCTTGATTTGTAAACTTTTTCTTTTTTAAAAATGTGTTGTATATTTATACAGACTGTAGCTTTTCTGAAAATTATACATATTTTTTTCTACTGCACCTCCAAACATCTTTCCAACTGGAAAAAAAGTACATTTCAGGATTGCAGTGCCCAGTCCTCTTGACCTTTCAAAGCCACGTTACCAAAATTTCCACCCCAAAATACTCATACTGCATCCACTTGAGAGCAGAAGGAAAAGGGAGCTCTGAAAGTAGCTGAGAGGCAAGAGAGAACAGTATCTTTCAGCAGTACCCAGCAATACCAGTTTAAGCAGAATCTGGTGATTCACCTTCTTTGAAATGAAGGTTTGGATTACTCAGCTGCCTCTGTGCAGGCACAGTCCATGAAATCCCTGGCACTGGAGCTGCATTCTCACTGCCGAACTGTAGGCAGCTCGTGATTCGTTTTTCGGTTACCCTTGTCATGTGATTGCACTTATCTATACTTGCCTCTCAAATCTAATACAAGAAATGGGTGGGTGAAGCACAGAACCAGGAATATGAAGAAAGACTGACACTGGGGAGCCTAGAAAGGAAGACACTAAGATTTGTGAGAACTGGATGAAGCCTAAAGAATGGCAACCAGCATCAATTAGGTGAGCTGTAGATTTTGGAACAGGAGTACCAGAAACAAGTACAAAACAAAAACCTAATCAGTTTACATAAAGAGACAGTGGCAAAAAGAGTTAAAGGAAGTCCCTACTGGCAAATCCTTGAAGAGGATCCAAAGCTTATTCTCTTTTTACCAGACACCTGTGAAATCTACTCGTAACGTACATCATTCTCCAGTCGAAGATTATGACAGTCCATTACTGGTACTGGCTTCTCTGTTGTTTGAATGATATAGTGGGTACCTTAGGCTACTGATCCTAACCTAAACAAACACTTCTGTTAAGGCATAGACTTACATAATGCTCCATTATGAACTTACCACCTTGCCTATTTATTAAGTTTTTAAACCTAGGAAATTACATTCAGTAAAAGCTGTAGTAAAGCAAAGCATTACGAATTTCTGCATGCTGGAGCTTTCAGAATTAAGATTTATTTTCAGCCCATTAACTCAAAAAAATAAGAGGGAAAAAAAAGCCTATGAGATAATGAAGAACTTTGTTTTCTAAGCACTGCCTGAATAGCATGCGGTGAATAAACAATAGGGTAACACACCGAATACAATGAAAAAAACATTAAACAGATTCTCAGTGTGTGGCATCCATTTTGTGCAATCAATGAGGCAGACATCCCACAGGAAAAAAACTGTGATTGTGTGATTCAAGATCATACTATAAAATATATCTATACAGCAAATTGGATTGTTTGCACAGACAATATTAACTGTGACACTGTTCAGCTTTTAAATGTTTGACTTTGCAACCTTAAAAATGCTCTTCTAACACAGTTTCTCTAAAATGTACCATTACAAATGAAAACTAATAAACATTTCATTGCCAGGCAATGTGCTTACACATTTCTAAATAATCCTGCATATAGAGCTTACAGTTTATCATTTTTACCGTTACAAGGCTAGATTGCTAGTATCATCCCTTGCTTGGCTGTATATTAGCTTTATACAGAGGCTGAGCTTTACTGAATAAAATTTTCCAAACAACAATATTGGGTGCTAACACACACAATGCTGCTCATGCCAAATCCTCATAATGTTTTAGATTAAAGAAAGGAAATTCACAGTCCTTATGAGTTACAGATTCATATAGCCTAAACTGCAAATCAGAGATATTAGAGCAAAAAATCTCTGCAGCCACACAATTCAACTCCAGCAGAGTATACAACCGGTAGAGAAAAAAAGTGCTAGATAAATCAATAAAGTCTACGTGAAATACAGCAGATCATAAAACAGCTACACGTATATGAAAACTGCTTTGCTATACTTTACAAAAAATAAAGCAATGTATTCTTTACAAAAAATAAATCAGTATATTCAGTATATGCAAGCAGAACATCTATGGGTGTTGGCATTCTGGCAGTAGATACAGCCTTACTTCTGTGAAACGCCAGTAAATGCAACGCTTAAAATGAACTACGGACACTGAGCTTGTAGCATAGCTATAGTAACCCATGTGCTATCATACCTGATCTATGAGCAGTCTGCTAGGTCTCAGTCAGAAAACCTATCCTTCTAGTACATTTACATTTTTAGTACTCAAAGTCCGTAACACGACTGTAACTTAGAGCCCAGGATAACAAGTACCCTACTATGCTATGCAAAAATAATCTTGGAAAATAAGATAAAAGGCTCTGATAGCTGTTATGTTAGAAGATACAGTTTCAGTTTAGCATGACAGAAACACATTCTTATGCACTTACATCACCAGCCTAGACGATTTTCTCCAACATAGTCTATTTTGTCCACAGACTTGGTAATTTCTGTTCTTTGTGGGGATGGAGGGTGGATTTTGTATTTTACTGTTTTCCAATCCTTTATTTCAACAATCTCAAAGTGACAAATTCACAGACTGCATCACTTCATCCATCCTTACTTAACACTTTTTCTTGATCTTATCATTACCATTTTCCAGTCACTTACCCTCATCTTTCTAGAGTTCTTTCATAGAATCATAGAATCGTTTTGGTTGGAAAAGACCTTTAAGGTAATCAAGTCCAACAGTTAACCTAGCATTGCCAAGTTCACCACTAAACCATGTCCCTAAGCACCACGCCTACATGTCTTTTAAATACCTCCAGGGATGGTGACTCAACCACTTCCCTGGGCAGCCTGTTCCAACACTTGACAACCCTTTCAGTGAAGAAATTTTTCCTAATATCCAATCAAAACCTCCACTGTCACAACTTGAGGCCGTTTCCTCTTGTCCTATCGCTTGCTACTTGGGAAAAGAGACCAACTCCCACCTCTCTACAGCCTTCTTTCAGGCAGTTGTAGAGAGAGATAAGGTCTCCCCTCAGCCTCCTTTTCTCCAGGCTAAACAACCCCAGCTCCCTTCAGCCACTCCTCATGAGACTTGCGGTCTAGACCCTTCATCAGCTTTGTTGCCCTTCTCTGGACACGCTCCAGCACCTCAATATCTCTCTTGTAGTGAAGGGCCCAAAACTGAACACAGTATTCAAGGTGCAGCCTCACCAGTGCCGAGTACAGGGCACGATCGCTTCCCTAGTCCTGCTGGCCACACTATTTCTGATACTGGCCAGGCTGCTGTTGGCCACCTTGGCCACCTGGGCACACTGCTGGCTCGGGTTCAGCCAGCTGTCGACCAACACCCCCAGGTCCTTTTCCAACGAGTAGCTTTCCAGCCACTCTTCCCCAGGCCTGTAGTGCTGCATGGGGTTGTTGTGACCCAAGTGCAGGACCTGGTACGTCACCTTGCTCAACCTCATACCATCAATCCAGCCTGTCCAGACCCCTCTGTAAAGCCTTCCTACCCTCAAGCAGATCAACACTCCCACCCAATTTGGTGTCACTCAGCAATATATCGTCTCACCAATATTTCCCTGCACACAGTCTACTCAGTTCAGTCTCAAGGCTCTGGACCCCGTACAATGTCTCCTAAAGGAAAATGTCTACTGCACTGAAACTCAGAATACTGTATGCGTATATAGGTTATTTTTCTTCTTCATCTATAGGTGACGAGTACCATTTGCTAAGCGCATAGAAAATGATCTCAAGGTAAAATTTTATGTCAATGAAAATTATTAACTGCCCTGATGTAAGTGTCCACATGCATCCCGAATTACCATTTATTACACAGTAAAGACACATACATGAGCAGTTGTGATCAAACAGTTAATGTACTGTTCTCTAGTTACTTAACAGTAAACTGAGTTAATAACGTCAGAGCAGAGACTAACCTTCACACTAATGTCTAAAATACTCACACTTCGTGCACAGTATAAACACACCTTAAAAACAACTATAAACTAGAGTTAACTTTGAAAGGACCTAACTGTGTCTGAAAAATATATTAATAGGCAGACATAGCTTGTTTCTCTTTAAAAAAGGTAACTGTTGAAAATTGTCCATGTGAATTTCAGGAAACGGATTTTAATAAATCTATTTCCGTAGCAACTCATGCTTTACATGAACATAAAATGAAATATTTTATCATTTTTCTGATTATTATCTTGACTTTCAGTAATCAAAACAGAATACCTGGCTTTTTTATTCAATTACTTCATTTTCCACATGAAGAGGAAAAAGCTCTTGGAGCATGCAGCATTTAACAGAATATAAACAGATGCAATGTAACGAACAACATTAATTTCACACCTCTAATATTCCTGTTCTCATAAAGAGAAAGATTTGTAAAATTCAAGTTGTCCCGATAGCTTAAAATAACTTAAATCCAGTGTTGAGCATCTTAAGTAAGATGTATAAAATTTCATTACTATTTCAACAGCTCTTTCTTCTACAGAAAATTCAATTTTTTTATTTACTAGAAACAAAAGCCTATTTCATTTTTTCAAAAAGGAAATAGGAATAAAAAGGAAATAAACTGAGTAATTCTAATACCAGATCAAATAACTTCAATTCCTTAGGTAAGCTGTCAATGAACAGGATTTACATTTGTTTTTAAGGGCAAGATATTATGATTGTACTATGTAGTTACCAATAAATGCCCCAGTATTACAAGAAAATGGCTACGTCCTCAAAGGACATAAGATATTGTAAAATTATTACATTTATGAGCAAATTTACATGTACACATGTTTTGGGGGTTTTTTTTGCAATAAAAGTCTTGCATCAAAGTACTCACAATTCTGCAAAGATTTAAACAGGGATTTAAATTTTTAAGGTACATTGGGCTTCAGATACTGCAAAAAATTTCATTGTTGAGGACATGCATCAAATAGAAGGTACTGTGAAAAACTGCTCCTGTACAAGGGAATAAGAAAACAATTCACATATTACTAGTTTCTCTTTATGTATTTTTGATCGTACATATGTAGAGTATATGCAATAATATATAAAGCAATATTTATATCCTGAGGAAAACCTCAGGAGCTAACCAGATCAATTGAATAGTTTGTTCTACAGTATTTTGCTCATCTATCTGTTTTAGGGAAGAGAATAAAAGACTTTACCACAGCAGAGAGTTTTTTACAGGCGTGCGTATGTTTCTCATAAAATGTTTATCAGTTTCTGTGACAACTCAGTAGAACATTTTTATT
The DNA here is from genome assembly GCA_013398915.1 of Dromas ardeola. Taxonomy (NCBI): domain Eukaryota; kingdom Metazoa; phylum Chordata; class Aves; order Charadriiformes; family Dromadidae; genus Dromas; species Dromas ardeola. The sequence continues at coordinate 279,784 of VYZM01015764.1, read as the reverse complement.
TTGGAAAAAGATCACTAGAAGATATGTGCTTGCGCTTTTGTGTTTTCACCTAGTCTTCATATTTTCCTCTCACTTTGCTTCTTACCTCTGGCTGATTAGAAATATTGAGAATGAGGGCCCACAGATCAGCTCGGAGTGCTGTCGGACATCCCTGACGAACATATTGTTGAGCTGCAGCACTATCCTGCTCTGCTAAAACTGTAAGAAACAAAGCGGGTAATGAACTGATGTAGTTTAGGACTTCCAAAGTTTAACAAATTATCAAAAACTTTAATTTTTAACTTTACAAACTGGTTTACTATGCTGCAAGCACTAGCTAAAGGGAAGATATCTAAAAGGTCTGGTTTCCACAATGCGATTTTGAAGTAGTTCCCTGGGAAACAAGACAATTGGTATTAATGAGAAAGGCTGTACTACCTTCTGTCATAAAATAGCACTCAGTATGTATAGTCGTAGTATGTATCTATGACTATATGAAGGCTAGTTGCGGCTAGCAGGCTGGCATCAAGCGGAAGAAGCAGCTGTATATAGCCACAAAATACTCCTGTTTAACTATGAGTGGTATCTCAGTTCAAATAGGAGATTGCCACTCATTCGGGTTTTTTGCATCTCTCCTATTTTTAAGTTAACTATACAAATATCTTCACAGATAACTGTGGGACAAGAATTTTCCATTTCAGAGTGTACCGTCACGTTCTCTCATTATTGGTATGCGTACTCTGGCAGATAAAGACTTTCTTTCTCAAAAGATTTTGTTTTTCCTTCAGATTGACATAAAACAAATACTCTGCTGTTGACAGGTTAGCTTAGATGAGTCATTGTTGTGAAGCTTTCGGCTATCCTGTCACTACTGTACATACTTTGTCTCATTCCTTACTTAAATCTGGAAACTTGAAAGACTTTAGCATCTTTAGCTATCCTAATCTGGTAGATGTGTTGTTTCCCATTGAGGTTATGTGATTAACTGTACCCTCATACCTGAAACGTCTTTCACAACAGAGAGGAAGTTGGGAGAATATTTCTGTGAGATTATCTAGACATTAGACATGTATTGGTACTGAGCAGTTTCCAACTCCGTATTCTCTGATTTTTCTGAAGTCTTTCAGAAACAACTTGCTTTTCTAAATTTCACTAAATTCAATATTCATAATATCTGCCCTGACATGAATTAGAAAGATGAGGTTTGGAATTATAAATCTATTTAATTGAGTCCTCTCTCCTTCCCTCTCTTCCTTAATACTGAATAGACCAGTCTGCCAATTTTCTGTTTAACCTGCAGAGCTCTAACACAGATGGTGTGTGATCCTTTTTTCCTAAACAAAGAGGGCAAAAAGAAAAAACATTTCTACATTCCCCACAAAACTTTAGAAAAGACTGTGATTCATCTCAGTGCCCATGAGTGCTTACCTCATTTTTTTCTTACTTAGATGCAAAATACTAGAAAGCAGTTTTGCTACATACTAGATAGGTTTTACTAAATAATATAAACAAAATACCTCAGACTTAGAATACATCTAATATAAAAGCAAAATCAACACATCAGTGGCAACCAAAGTCATAACCAACACCCAATACAGCATGCAGCAGGATTCCCACTGAATGAACTGAGATTTCAGTTTACGGTCAAGAATCTTAACTTACATTTTTACAAAATTTTATGTCTTTTCATATAGAAAAAGCTAAGACAATCTGTAATAGAGGCTGCTCTACACAGACAAGAGATGAGGAATAAGAATTACATTGTGGAGTTGAATGATTAGCTCAGGAAGTCTGGATGGGGAATTCATCTGGAAGAACAGGAAAAGAACAGAGAGATGGATAGTACCCTAATGGACAGTACCCAGAAAACAGACGATGTGAGATAGAAAGAGGATCACAAAAGGAGAAGTAAGAAAAGTAGGTCACTGTCTTGTTACTACAACAAGAACAAAAAAGGGACGGAGGATTTTTGGGATGGTATCCACTCTATTTTTTTCTTTGATGGTGATAATGTTTATCAGGAACCACAAGAGACAGTAAGGAGCCGATATTGATGGATTTCAAACATTCCTGGTATGTTTCTTCTATGAGCAAATATGAGCTAATAAATGATTATTTCTTTTATCTTTCCCTTTCTTTTGCAGGTTATTTCTTAACCTACAAAAAAACCCCGGAACTTCTTCAGGAAAAGCAGTATACACACACAAATGAGCAAATTTTCCATAGTGGCTGAGTATTGCAATATTTAGCAAATTCTGCAATTGCAAATAACCACCAAAAAGACTGTTCTGATGCACAGGCGTCAATCCCATTACACTAATGAGAACAGTGTGTGCAGAGAAGGGACTCCAGAGTCTTTTGATTTTAAAATGAAATTCGGTAGTGGCGTAAGTTAAGTTATCACCAAAAAGTTATGTCTCTATGCTTCCTGTTTCATTTTTAATGAAATAATCTGTGGAGCTATTTATCTAGTAGCTACTGGTAGACTGCAAATGCTTTTCTGTCTCTGTCTAAATTACAACGGTATTACTGACTGTCTCTATCTATATTACAACGGTATGACTGACAATGCTTTGAGTTAGCCTGTCTAAATTCTTAAAATTCTAAGAGGTACATGTAATTGAGATAGAAATTTACTAAATGCATTCCTAACTACTCATAGTTTATTACAGATGAAAACAGATCCATACCTTTCTGTCCAACACGTACATGTTCATTTTCAAAGAACTCTAGAAAATAAAGAAATAGAAAAGAATGGCAAAAAATAAATAAAGCAAATATTCTCCACCTAGTAATGTATTTTACATTTTTACTACACACCATTACATTCAGCTGATTTTTACTGCTAATGTCACTAAAAATTAACCTGCATCAACATCAGTGTTCTTTTTCAAAAACTAAGAAGAAATAATACTACAGAATTTTTTACTGTCTGAAGGACACAAATACCAAAGCAGCATGTAGACTTTCAATTAGGTAAGTTTCCTTTTAAAAAGAAAAATCACTTTATACTATAATGTTTTCCATTTTCACAAGGAGAGACCATTTTAAAAACTGTTTCTTCAGGAATAAATGCATACATGGAAAAGCAACAGAAACTATGCACTATTTAAGCTACTGAATATTAATATATGGATATTTTCTGTAATCTTTTCTTAAGGATAGTTATTTAAAAGGCGTTTGTATATATGCCTATCTGTTAGTTGGCTTAACACTCATTGGTATTTTCTGTATTTTTGGAGACTGATAATTTTGTTCTCCAGACCCTGAAGTGTTCAAACACACTGAAATTAACATATTTTCAACTTTGGTGACGGTTTTAAATCTCCTCCAAATCTGACACTTCATCTTTGCAATGTTTGCTATTAGTAGCTATATTTCACTAAGAAAATCTCTACAATCATAGTTACAGATCAAATATTTACGGTTTATTATGGAAAAAATAAAAAAATTACTTGATAATTGCAAAGTATTCTACTCATTAGGGTTCTATTTAAATGACTGAAGCACAGCATTAGCTAACCAGGAGGCACTTGTGCTGAATCATCAATACCCAGCTGTCCTATATTTAAGCCTAGTTCACTGAAGTCTTCTTTCTGAAAAGAAACAAAACCATGAAACAATAATTAACAATGTTTAATGCTCTAAATCACTAGAGATTTCTGCTGAACAGCTAAACGTGAATCTTTTCTAAACCATTTAGAAACTACATTTTCTAAATGTAATAAATTGGTGAATGAAAGATCAGGTTAAGGATTTCTAATTCCCAGCTCTTTTCCAACCCAGGTGCAAGTTTTCCTACTAGCATAAAATCCTCAAAAGCTTTATCAGTGAAGCATTAAGAGGAGTTCTCCTGTTTTCCAATGATAATACCAGCACCCAAGCATTTCCTTTCATTTACAATCTGACAAGAAAGGGATTTAAAATTACTTTGAGAAGAAAATCAGAAGCTAACTGATTGCTGGCCACTGATCTTGTACCGCGTCAAATAAAACTGTAGAATTAAGATAAACTACATATTTAAAGTTTCTTGTACAGAAAAGAAATGAGTAAGTGAACAACACGTAGAAAAGTATATTTTTGGCACAAAACCTGTGTGGCATAAAATGAAAACTTCCCTACTGGTAGATAGTTTACTGTTTATGTTTTATATTTCATTAAAAATGTCTTTTCATAAGACTGTTTTATGCTCTGTGTTTTAACTACATTTTTAGATTGATTTTCACTTTCCAAAGCAGAAACTTACCATGATACTAATATTATTGCTTATTGTTTAGAATCTCATTCATTAGCAAGGCAAACTAACTCTTACAGAAACCTCTTGTAAGAAAAAAATATACTTACCAATTCCGGAATTTCTTTAACTTTTAGAGGAACCTGAATTAGCCCCAGATGATTTCTGAAACTAGGCTGTTCTCCATTTTCATAATTTGGGTTTCGAAGATTCATCAGTACCTTAAAAACAGTAGCTCTGTCATTCCTTGCGTATGTTCAGAAATTCACATTCAGAACTCTTCTTAACGTCATCAGTATTACAAACAGTACATTCAGCATAAAACCATTTCCTGCAACTACCATATATATAGGTCCAAATTATAAAATTATATCTCAGCATTTTCAAAATAAAAAAGGAGACAAATTTCTAAGGAAGCAAACATATTGAAGAGTAAGCTCAAATTATGAGATAAAAAGAGCAGAAACAATTTTTGATATATGGGACTAAGTGCTGGCAATATAGTAATGTCTTGACTAAAATTCACTTCCTCAAAGCTATTCAAACAGTAAGAGTATATTTCTGATGGCTACAGTATCTAGGGTATTCTTCAGTATTACTTTTTTTCTGAAAGAATTTTTATCCATGTTCTTACACTGGCAGTCTTATGTAACTTTCAATCAGAGTGCTACATAATTTTCTACTAAAATAATTTCTTAGTAAATTACAATACACAAAAATATCTTCTTTCACTTAAGTAAAAAAAAAAAAAATATTACAGAATTGAAAACCTAAACTAAGAAAAAAATTTAAGGGACAAGGAATCATAATGTCAAGATAAGTAACTGTTATCTACAAAGGGATTTACAGTTTTTTACATACAGTTATTCCATGGGTATAGATTTTGATATTATAAAGTTGAGCTGACAAGGATTCTTTCTAAGATGAGTTTCCAGCTCTTATGAAATTATTCCACAACATCGTACCTCTACAATTCTCAGTCCTGTAAGTATTCTAATACCATATAACCTCACTGTCAGCCTTGTAAATTAAAAGATTAATGTAAGAAACTGCAAACTCTGGAAAGAAAACAGTATAAAAGAGAGTGACCATGAGGGCCACTGGATAAGGCTAAAACGAAGACGGATTTGTTTACAGATTCAAGATTAAATACATCACTTGGCTGTTAGTACAGTGATGGAAAACAAAATAAATTAAAAGTTTCCAATATTATTATCACTAATTGAACATGAAATGCTCTTTAGAAATGTAATAAAATGGACAGAAAGTTTATTGTTGGATTCAGAAATGCATTCACAATTCATAAACATGAAACAATTCATACTTAAGTCAGAAATACTATAAATCTCCTCTACCACTACAAAAGACATTCCACTGAACTTGCACTGAATCACATCAAAATATTAATACATTAACTGTGACTGATAATTCAGTACTAGACTTCAAAGTTTTATTCTGTAAATTAGGAGGCCATCTTAACTCTATAATTCTACACTGTCGTCATGTTCTAGTTTATTGTTCATCATCCATGCCTATTCTAGGCATAGCAGTAGAGCAGGTTCTGTTTTACTAATATGTTCTGTGCTTGAACCATACAAAATGATGCGTAATACTGTCATTCCTGACTTTAAACATTCAGCAGTCACCATTTTTTTAATGGTTTGATTTTATTATAGACAAAAGCCTCCAAATTCCACACAGTTTTTTCATGTTTGATTTTTCAGTCTTCATAGATGACCTACAATTTCAACTGCATACAGGTCTTACTATCTACCACCAAACAGTCTATCAGCTTCATAAATTGCAATTTATCAGCTTAATGCATTGCAATTTAAAATGTAAGATGATTTACGAGATCAGTTGGAGAATTGCTCTCAGAGGAAAAAAGGTAGCTCCAAACTGTTCTTTAGAGAAAGAGAAGTTTATCACTAGTACAATCTAAAACTGCAGTTAAAAAAAGAGACAATAGCATTTTGTTTTGTAAACAAAACATGGAGTCATAAAAAACATACCAAATTTCACTTGCTGTATGGACAAATTGTTTGAAATACACTTATTTTTCCGACTTCACATAAAAGACTGTAATGGATGCAAGTCAATGGCTGAGTCATTGTTTCATAAATGCTTACCTCAAGAAAATCTTTAGGTGCATAAACAGGCCGGAAGAGACTCAGATCTGGAATAAGATTGCAATGATGCTATGTTAAAACCATGAGACGAAAAAACCCACGCAATTTTCCCATACCTGAAACACAACCTAGCAATTTCAATGACATAATAAAGCAAAGATTAAAATATAATTATCACAGATATCATGGCTACAACCACCACATATTCTCCAAGATTATGCTACTGTTAGTGCCTTAGTTTTGTAAACCCCAAATAAGTGAACAGTAGTCACAGGGAGTTTTTACTTATTCCACGTAACTCTTTAAATTGAAGACTTGTCTTAGACATGGAAGAGATATGATATTCAAGAATAAGAGGGGGATTTTTTAACATCATAGATTGTTGAATTAAATGTACTTCTGTTAAATAAAAAATAGGGACTAGGCATAAACAATCTATGAAAAGTATTTGCCACCACAGAGGTGGTACTGCAATACAAACTAGAACCTTTGCGAAATCGTTTCTTTTAAGGAATTTGGATATGAACTAACAAGGCTGTTAGCCTTGCTCTCCCAAAGGATAATATGACTGACTATTCTGTGCAAGTGTTATTTTTATCTTTTGTTAATAAAATGTCTGAGCTTAATTATCCATAGGTCTGAACATTTTCTTTCTATTAGCCTGAGCTTACACTAAGAGGAGCTGTGCCCTAGCTGTATAAATCTCTAAAGCATTGGAATGAGGAGTATTATACCATAACCTCTCAGTGATGATTCAAAGTTAGTACAATAACTTGAAACAAAATAACAATGAAATAAATATTTATTTATGCATTACCATTGCATTTACACATTACCAATGAGAAAAAGGATTGAAATCAGTTTACCTTGAAGTGATTATATTAATCTTTTACTGATAAATGATGTATATGCTATTTTTCTATGTATAAAAATTTAATGCACATAAATTTAATTAACCTTACCTGGCTCATCAGTTCCCATTTCATTCCATTTATTAAGCAGTTCCTTCTGTTCATTCACAGGCCTCTGAAAGGCACCAGAAAATAATTATTCTTTTTTTAACAGAATGAGGAAAAACATGCCTATTTCAAATACATAAATTAGTGTAACTCTTTAAAAAATAGATTGCACTAGCAACACAAACTTATTTTGCTTACAAATTAACCCCATCCTGAAGGTATATTCTACTGTAAAAAGTCCAAGTTCCAGTTCAAGGAAAAAAGATGCCCATTAAATAGTTTAATGTGTTTACTACTGAATTTTAGGCTATTTAGTAGTCAGTTTCATATTACTGAACATTTACTGCTCACTCCATAGAGCTGTTGGACTTTGTCATGAAATTCGTGTCCCTGGCACAGTCATGAAAAGCAAACATAGCTGCATCCTTTCTCTCATAAGGTGAGCCATAGATGTTCTGCTACCTATCATAGATATATAGGAGAAAGATAAAGAACAAAACCTTCCAACATTACTCCCCAATTCCGTGTTCTTTAAAATTAAAGCCTCAAAATTAATAAAACCCAAAACAAAATTAGCAATGCACCAGTATCTCTTCTCTCCTAAAGTACCAGTTCAACTAGAGCTTTCTCCAGCACACCGAGTATACCTATATTGTGTACAGGCTATGCAGCTAGAAGTTATACAGCTGAGCCTGCACACAAAAATGCTCCATTAAGAGCAATTAACTTTCCAACATGCTGCTCCCTCAAGAGGCTAATTACTGCAACAGCAAAGAAGATCTACCTGTAGACTTCATCTTCTCCCAAGCTGAGGTGATGCATACATTGCCACTATCCCTGAAAATTATTCTATATTAAAATTACTTGGATACTACCCTTGCAGCTCTTGATAACCATGTGTAAAATGAACATTATATTACAAGTGTGCAAGACAAGGATTAATTTCCAAAAAATGTCAGTTTGGCAACAGAAACTTAATAATATGTTACCTTCTGCGCTAGCGGGATACTGAGTTCTGTGCACATGCTGTTTAGACTTTTTAGAATTCGCTTCTCCCAGCTTCCCTAAAACACACAAAAGATTAAATTTTATGGAATTTCTTTTTCCTCCAATTGCATTTATCATGTAATAACAAGCAGCTTTTTAAAGTTTTATATAAGAAAGGACAGCAAGAGTCACTGACTGACATCTGCAAAAACGTTCAGGGAATATTTACATGCTTGTTTAAATGGAAACAATACAGCAAATAGATTTCACCATTTACACGAAAATAAAGAACCAGAAAAATGAGTTGTTCACATTTCAGATCTCCAAAAAGCCTGTATTTCACAATTGCTGATTTTTGACATATGCCTAATGATCAAGCTTTCTTATATATCAACACTTAACAAATTTTTCAAACTATTACAAAAGCAGGGCAATCAACTCTGTACAGAGAACGCCTTCTCTACTTTGCGACCTGAAAGGAGAGCAAGTCTTTCTCCACAAATGGTATCTTAGATGTTCTCAGAAGTTAAAGAAAGTTAGAAATTTGGTATTCTGTAATGCTCAAAAAAAAAAAAAGTTCTCCTAAAACAATGCTCAGGAGATAGCTCTCTAATCAAAGAGAAAACCAGGAGCAGACAATACCTCAGTAGCAAGTGGACAGCTTAAAGAGCAATCAGATTCTTCCCACTATTGCATTAGACTTCAAACTTACCATATCGTGCCTAATCCGTGGATAATTCCTCTGAGGTTAATGCCAACTAATATTGACTTCCTTGTCAACTGATTTAGGATTATTGCTTCCGTGATTACAGCAGCACTGGTGGGTTTTATATTTAATTTAGTTTTCTGTGGATGACGAGTCAGGCCTCGATCAAATGAATGCAAAGACTCCTCTTAATGTCATTTAGCTCTATTTATTATTTGTAATTTGCTCTAAACACAAATTCTACAGCAGTTACTTACTGTCTAACCACATGTTTCTCAAACTTAAAGTTCTGTCCAAAAAAGGCTGCAGTTTATTAGACAGGAAGCAAATGAAGGAAAGGGCAGATGTTCTGTTAAAATTAAAAATTGTATCTTGCCTATAATTGTTTCATAGTAGCTTCCATTTTCAAGATCCTCTTATGACTTTTTTCATCAAACGAAATAGCTATCTTTCACCAGAAGTTTCTTCTCACAATCAAGTCATCCCCTCATCTTCTCTTGCATAAACAAAACAGACCTGAGTTTTGACTGTAAGGAATGTTTTCCAAATTGTAGTATTTTTTATAACACTATATAATATTTTTATTTAACTGTATTATTGTATTCAAATGCCTTTTGAATGCTGCAGTTACACAACACCATGCCACAAACTGATTATTCTCTCGCAGAGGGGTGGTGTAGAGCATTTACAGTACCCTACTTTGCTGAGAAGCATGGTTTTGTTGCTGGAAGAAATGAGAAGCGAGAAAGCATGGAGACTACTAAGCCATATAGTATAAGAAGGTGGAAACAAAGAGCGAATACAGAGGTGTTAGTAGCAGTTTAAAAAACAAAGTGAAATCATCAAGGTCAAAATTAAGGGGGGAAAAAAAAGTAAAAAAAAAAAAAGTATGGGTATGCTCCAAGATACAAAAGCCACAAACGCAGCACAGAGGAGGCAGATGGCAGCTTTGCAAGACCGAGAACCAGCTTGTTCCAAGGGGCAATGGAGGTCGATACTGTTGGTGTGACTGACAACTGCCCAGCCAGACATTAACCTGCTTATTGCGCTGGGGATGCAACATGTTAGTAATAAATCACTTCTGGATACTCATGAACTGTACTTTCAAGATAATTCAGCCTTCAAGACTCTGCTCAGTAAAAGATGTTCAAATAAAAGCAATCAAGTCAAAACAAAAGTGAGGGTTACACAGCCCATCCAGGCAAGACGCCCTTCCCTCTCCTCAGGACAGTGGAGTTACAGCTACGGTTACAGCGATAACCTTCAGTAAAATAGTTATGACAATGGAAGGCAGTACTGCAATTTGCAAGCAATTTCCCACATGTCTATAACAAATCAGAATTACCTTATTTATAAATGCAAAGGCATTTATACAACAAATCAGAATTACCTTATTTATAAATGCAAAGGCATTTATAAACTTTCACTGAAGTTAAATGAAACTGGGTGGATAACAAATAAGCTAACTAGAAATATGTCACAACTGCATAAACTAGCCAGGATTAGTTACACTTTTTTCCACAAGAATGAATACCAAAATTCTTTCTTCTAGAAGACTAGACAGAAATGTGATTCTTTAAGAGTGTACCTAGTAAGACCTACTCTGCGGGTAGAACTCAAGGTGTCTGGACACAGATTTCATTTGGTACATTTTCTCTAATCAAAAAGTGTACATTTCAAAAAGAAGTGAAATACAGATGCTGTGTTGGTACCTCTCTCGTGATGCTCATGATCTTTTCATTTGCTGATAAGAAACCTCTCTGATAAGAGGCATAACTTAATTTAGGACACAAGAAGCCAAATCAATACACTATCTGAAAGAGATCTGAATATCCCCTACTCCAACTTCTGCAACAAAAAACAGAAATTTTTTTAGGAATGATATAAAATGTTATCAAATTTCTTTTGACTTTAATACTTTTCAAAGAAAACACCATTTTTCTTTGTCAACTGTTCAAGTACTCAAGTCTATTTTCTCAAACAGATTTAGGAACTAAGACACAAAAAAAAAACCCAAAAAAGACCTAATATTTCACTGTCTAGGAAAGACATAAACAATGGTCTAAACTAAAGCAGCTGTACCCAGTGATCTATCTCAACCCAACCACAGGAACAGCTCTCCAGCAGACACAATTAGAAAATATACAGTATGCCACATTAATATTCAAATATATGTAAATATTAATGGCAGTATGTTTTCTACACTGGACAATACCACAACTACATGAATGATTTACAGCATTACTAGTCATTGCCATTAATGCTCTATCCTCTCCTAGAAAGCTGTTTTTCTTTTGAGGTAGTAAAGAGAATATCATAAAAAAACTTCAGTCTACTACCTAAGAATGAGAAAATAGAACCAATTTGAGGAGAAAAAGGATTAATTATGAACATTTTAATATCTACTCTAGAAAAATACTAATATAGTTTTAATTACTGATTCAAGGTCATTCCAATAACTGATAACAAAGTAAGGTGGTCTTCAGACACTGTTACCCTTCCTTCCAGAATTCTGAAGTACAGCAAAATGAATTAAGATAGAAAAGGATAAAGAAAATGTCAACGAGCTCATAACAATGGAAACAGCATCTTAAACAGTGTCTATGCGTAATACAAATCAAATATAACGTATATGGAAAACAATTTTCTACTAGGACAGATTTTGTTGATAGGTTCAAAATAGTCTTTTTCTAACCGTTGTGATGCTAAAAGATGGAAAAAAAAAATCTACCTACAAATAAAACAAAACCAGTCTTCTACCTTCAAAACATAAATTTTATTTTCAATAGCTAATGGAAGTATATTGGTAAGTTTCCACTTTTAGCTCACCCCCAAAAGCTACTAGCAACCTGTATATTTGCATTTTAGCTTTTCCCAAATATTTTAAACAAATAACCAAAATCATGGAAAGACTGACTTTTTAAGCTTTTTACATTGTTTGTTGCTCTTTATTCCAACAGGGTAACAAAATAAAACCTAGTTGTAGTTCTACTGATCTGATCATGATTGTTTTCTTACGGACCTATTACCTACAGTGATAAATATGTGTGCCTCTTGAAAATCAAAGGCTCACACGTACCTCAGTGGTTTTAGAAAATACCATGTTGATTCCCCTAACTGTGTATTTATTACTATTTCACAACTATCACTATTTATCATTATTTCTCTATGAAAAGGATTCATATGTCTTTACTGAAGAGCTGTATTTCAAGAAAGGATTTGAAAGAGGATCTATGGGCTTTGGCTGGTATGGAGCTAATTTTCTTCACAGAAGCTGGTATGGTGCTGTGTTTTGGATTGGTGACCGAACCAGTGCTGATAACACACCAATGTTTTAGCTACTGCTGAAAAGTGTGTACATAGCGTCAAGGTCTTTTCTGTTTCTCATGCTGCCCCACCAGCATGTAGGCTAGGGGTGCACAAGAAGTTGTGAGGGGACAGAGCTAGGACAGCTGGCCCCAGCTGAGAAAAGGGATATTCCAGACCATACGACATCTTGTTCTGAATAAAAAAGCTAGGAGAAAGAAGGAGGAACGGGGGATGTTCAGAGTTACGGTGTCTGTCTGCCCAAGTCATTGTTATGTGTGATGGAGCCCTGCTTTCCTGGAGATGGCTAAACAACTGCCTGACGATGGGAAGCAGTGAATTAATTCCTATTTTGCTTTGCTGGCATGCATAGCTTTTGCTTTACCTATTAAACTGTCTTTATGACAAGTCTTCTCACATTTGCGCTTGCGATTGTCTCCCCCATTCCGCTGCGGGGGAGTCAGCAAACAGCTGAGCTGCCTACCAGGGTTAACACGCCCCAGAGGATATGGATGCATAAAACTCTTTGAAATAGGGCTATGAAATTTTGAAACTAGTAAAGACAGGACTTCTCCTGCTCGTTCCTATTAGAAAAACAGTTCTTTTCACATAGAGCTAAAAATATTGGTTATTGTAAGTACTACATACACTTTTATAAACTAACAACCAATGAAACTGGTTTAGACAAACATACACATAGATACACCTCTGTGGTTTTCACATTAGTAAACTGATTGATTATTTTCAGGCAGTAAATTGTGGCATTACATTTCACATCACAGAAAAAAAATTGTTAAATACAATCTTTGCTCCCAAATACTAAAGACCAAAACCAGGACAGCAAGATAAGACTTACTGGAAAAAGCACCAATATGATTGATAAAGTAACACAATTTGTTGAATATCCTGTAAAAGAATACTGCAATATATTTCTAGGCACGGCTGAGTTAAATACAATTTTATCCTTACCTCAGATATTTTGGTTAGGTCATATTCCTGAAGCATTTTTTTTAACATTTTTATGTGGATTTTTTATTTATTTATTTCAAATGGCATATATTGGTGAAAAAAACCAACGAAGCAAAAATAATTTTTTCCTGACACCAAACATCCTCATTTCTTTTATAGTCCAGTTTCTCTTATTCTCCTTCAATATGCCTTAAGCTCCTTAGATCTATACTTTTCATTTTCCTTTCACGTTTCTAAGTACTAAATATATCTCTTCTTTCTAAAGAACTCACTATCTCTGCAGCCTGTCGTCTTTCACTGCAAAACTGCCTGCCTGTGTCTCTTCAAATGAGTATTTTTGAAACCCTAAGTGAAATGACCTATAGTTACACTTTTTCTTCTTCACAGCAAAATCAAATTCTCCTCCTTGACATCTTTCACATTGTCTCTATTCTACAATATTCACTTACTTGCCACTATATCCTACTTCTTTCATGGTAGGAGAATTACTTGAGCATTTTTTGTATGTATGTAAAATGTCACATATACAACATTATTATTAACTTCGATGCAATTACAAATTTATGTTTTTCCTAAGGTATAAAACCTAGAAATTGTACAATAACATTATACAGAGTGAATCTCAAAGAGTCTAATCAAAGATCTGATATGAACAGTAAAATTGCTAACAACCAACCTGGGCTTTCCTCATATAAGCTAACGGTTCTTTCATGTGCTCAGGTGGTGCTGCAGGATGACAGGGCGAAGGAAACCTTAAAGAAAGTATAATATATTTTAAATGTTCAGATTTTTATTTTGCTTACTGAATCCTGTATTTGTAAACCTAAACATAACTTCTTTCATGAGAGCACTAGTAAAACCACTGTGTATGTTTACCAAAACTAAAAATAAACATTATTTTCAGAAGTATTTCTTCATTTCAACACGAGTTCTTATATTAAAAAAAAAACTTCCTCATAATTTCACAAATTTGTAAAATAAAAATCAAATAATTCTGTGAACAAATCAGGTATTTTAGAAGTGCAGTCTCTTCACATCAAGTCATCTTTATGAATCCTCAGAACTTTTACTATCCAGAATATTATATTTTTTGCAAGAGACAATATATTTTTTTGGAGGATTTCCTTTCAAAAATCAATAGTGAGCAGCACGTACGTGTCCAAAGCAATTAAAATTTTGTGGTGTTGACCAAGCAAAGTAGAATATCCATACATAAACAGCCAAAATATAGAAGCTGGAACAATAAATAAATAAATAAATAAACCAAAACACTGATTTATTTTCCAGTAGTGCAGATTATTGCCAATGAGTTATTGCCAAACATTTTATCCAGCTTAATTTTAACTGTCTCAAACATCTTTCAGGAAACAAAGTTTAGACAAAGCTTCTCTTATCGTCATCCTGAATTTTCATTTGTTTAAATGTATTCAATCAGTTCCAATCATATGATTTTGGGAAACCCTCCTGAAATTTCTTCCCATTTTTAACTAGTAAGGTCATTTTTGTACTTGCTGCTAATTTGTTCCGGACAACTCTGTGCCTATGTGTAAAATGGAACCAATACTAATAGATTTCAGCAATGCTGTTTCTTGGCTTTTCCACAATGCTCATGATATCATGGTATTCTTAGTTAATTTCAATTTTCCAGGGCTAATTTCCAGGGCAGCTTATTTCGGTGAACTCAAAGAAAGCATATGCATTAGTCCAAAAGACAGGTAAGTATTTTTCCCTTGAAAGACATGATGAAGATGAATCCTTATTAACAGATACATTTACAAGTATTTTGCTGAATCGAGTCCCTCATACTACTAAGACACATTGCTCAGAACTGGTAACTCCAATAAGCTTATTTAAATTAGCACAAATAGATTTGCACACACAATTCTTATTAAGTAGTTGCACTTAGGGCTATACCTGTTCTTAAATTCACCTTTCCACTTCACCAGAATGTAAAGGCAACTTATGCTTCCCAGAAGTCTAATCTGAAGTGCGCTGCACAATAATAAAAAGGGAATTTCACAAATTTCAGTGTGTTTATGACCATATTTCAAGCATGATGAGCACTGATCCTGTAAGTCTGGAGATCTAATACCTTAGTGTAAAGATTTTCTTAATAATTAATACAACAAATATGTGCAATGACGACACAAATATTATGCTGAAAAGTATTAAATTTAATTTACAATAACAACCTGAACTACATAAGAATTACATTATGACTGTTGGTACCTTTGGAAGTAAAACAACAAAGAAATTATTAAAGTAACTACAGAATTTGGTGATATTTGTTTCACCCAAACCTTAAAATGTACTTGAGTCCATTATTTTCACCAGGATGAAAAAGAAATAATGGCTCTTCAAAAATAGAAACGAAGCAGGCACCCTTGGTATGGCAGATCTTGCAGACAACAGTAACACATCATACACCTATATATACAAAGGAATAAAAAATAAATCATGTGACTAGGACTTGCTTAATAAAAATACTAAATAAACTCACACGTTGAGTTCACTATAAACAGCATTCTGAAGCTTCTTTTCCCAACCTGTTAAAATAAAAAAATATCCAGAAGACAACTTTAGGAGCATGAATCAGAAGTTGCTTTAGAGTCACTGGAGTTTTCTGTCCTATCTCAATTCATGTCTACCTACAGGAAGAGACGAAGAACCCTTAACCTAATTAAGATAGGAAAAACTCCAAGTTGAGGTCTGTGTAAAAATTGAATACCCTTTATTTCCACCTACTCTTTAAATAATTACAATAGAGTTCTGTTTAAATAATTGTATGCTATTATTTTCAAAGCCATCATATTATTAAAACAGCTATAGATATTAATCACAGAATCATAGAATAATAGACATAATGTTCCTGGTGATTATAAATCTTTTATCACTTATCATCAAATCTTCACATGACGGAGTCACATAGGTTAAAACTTCGAATGGAAACTGGAAATTTAACTAAAGGTAAAATTTTCAAGAGTACCTCTATGAATGTTAACTTCCATTTCCAGAAGTGACTGAACTCCAGTATCATTCAGAACTTTCAAAAAAATTACCAGTATCTTATCAAATGATAAAATCACTTTGTAGTATATTCTTATGTTATATATATTCTTAGCATAGTATGTTTTTCAAAATGCTGCTGGAATCCAAGAACTTCTTCCCTTTTAATATTCTCTCTTGTTTAATAATCACTGAGTATCTGCTTCTGGCTACTGTCAGTGACAAGATACCAAACTGTACAAACTATTATTTTCATCATGTGTGTCACTTACGTTCCTATGTAGATCTATAGTATTCACAACTGTATCAGCAAGAATCATAGAATCATAGGGTTGGAAGGGACCTCTGGAGATCATCTAGTCCAACCCCCCTGCCAGAGCAGGGCCACCTTAGAGCAGGTTGCACAGGAACGCGTCCAGGCGGGTTTTGAATGTCTCCAGAGATGGAGACTCCACCACCTCTCTGGGCAGCCTCTTCCAGTGCTCTGCCACCCTCAAAGTAAAGAAGTTCCGCCTCGTGTTGAGATGGAACTTCCTACACTCAAGTGTAATCAATGAAGTATTACAAACCTGACGTCTTCAGAAAATCCTTAATATCTTCTTTTAGTGATTCCAGTTTAATTTCTGGTTTATGTAGGCTAACCTAATATGAAAAATAAATAGGTAAATAAATAAGCATCAAGCAAGCACTAAAGGTATATTGTGTATTTTAAGTTATGAAATAAGAAACAAACGTGTTTAAGGTTACACACAAAGTAAACTGCTTCCTTCTAACTTGACAATGGTAACTGTGTCCAAAAAAATCATCCGACTTTTTCCTCACTCGATGTCTTTGCTTTTACATCAGTGCTAAAAGCTGTATGAGGGTAAGGAGAGAGAAGGGAGAGGGAGCATCCAGTGACATATATGCTTAATATTCTGAGCAAGTACCCCACATACTCAGCACAAATTCTAGACTCTGCACGTTAAAGGACTGGTCATAAGCTACACAAGTAATTAGCTAGAAGCCACTCACTGTGTTCTACATGAAAGAATCAAACTGAAAACATTCCATAACTCCTCACTTAACCTCCAACAGCTCACCTCTTTCAGATAAGAAATGCCACCTTCAAACCTCAAATAAAAAACTGTGGACCAAACATTCCCCACTGCAGCTGTGCTAACAGGTATATACAGCCTCTTGTAATGAAATGCACTCGGCACAGACAATTAGGCACCAACCAGCTTTATATCTGTACCATGACGCTACCACACAGATGTTGCTGCAGATTTTTCAGCAGCAGAAGCAGCTGCTATAGCATCTCCTTCTCCTTCCTACTCCTTTAGAATAAACAAAATAGACCACAAAGGTCCAAAAGGACAACAATTGGAAACTCAGATGTTTCTGTGAAGTGGCTTCTAATACGTATTTTCCTGAACATGGAGTGTGGCGATAGCCAATTAACACCAGAGGATTAAGCTAGCGGTTTAGAAAAGAATAGCAACCCTGGCTGCTAACTTGAAAATAACACTGGGAGATCTGTGCGACACACTCCACTGCCATGACAGCTCAAGGCATATGTTGGAAGCATATGGCCACATCATCTTCCTAGAAATGTGAAACATCTCTTACCAAAAGCTACTCAGCAATATGCTGTGGGCCTATCGGCTGCTGATTGTATTGCAGTAAGTTATGCTGCGATTAAAAATAAACTTTCACCAGCTTGCGCAGCTTGCCAGCCCTAACAGCACTGTTGACAACATGGCATGTTTTCGGTCCATCACACACAACTAGCAAACTCCACAGTCCTATCATTTGCCTTACAGTTTATACACGGAAAATGGTATTTGCTGTGCTGCACAGCTTACTGGAAAAGTTGGTCTAGATGAATTCACAATGCGGAACGGAGGAATGGCCAATAATGCAGAGACCAATAGCATCAGCATTCTGCTCTTATTTTAAGTCACCTTGCCATTACAGGTAAGGAAGGCTTTTATATTTGGTTTATCGACTGCAATAGCAAAGAGACTGTAAGTAAGCATGCTTTTCGAGAAAGAAAGGTGATCATAAGCAGAAATCATAAGGTGTGGTGAGTTGCCTAACTCTCATGTCAAATGATAAACACATATTCCGTTCAGCACAATGGTAAAAGCTGGCAAAGGATCATCACTAAAGGCAGGGAAACCGAGAGATCTTGGGCAGCTCACAAAATACCCTTTTAAGCAACAGCCTCAAGGAGTATTTAATGAAGGATTCCTTCTGAATCTACTTTGATGGGAAGTCCTATGTCTGTTTTGGACTGACTTATGTCACGCTGAGTTTAATTTTTTTCTGCTGCAAGGCAGTGGCTTTGTACCTCTCCTGTATGAATTTTAAATAAAGTAACACAGGTCAAACTGGACAAATTGTGCCTTACTGTTCCTTAGAAGTTTTTGCACACACTTTTGTAAATGTTCAACTCTGTCCCCTGGGTTAACTATGGCAAATTTTAATCTCAAGGTCCACGAAGTGTTTACCTGTGGGGCTTGCTACACACACTTCAATAATCCTTTCTAGATATGCAAAATACCCTCACAAATATAACTCATAGAGAGATAATGAATCACCAAAACCAAATCTTATTAAAAAGTGGGTTTATTGTCTCGACACTGTAAACAGTGCAAGAACCGACAAAAGTGCAAACAGGAGAATAGTATTTTAATTCTCTGATGCTCATATATCTGTAAAATTTGGGAGCTCTTGACTCATTAATGAAGGCATGACACTTAGACTGAGACTGACAACCCTTTTTTTTCTTTTTTGGTTTCCTGGAAACTCTGGAAATTGATACAGCATATTGCATTAGAGGGGATAAAGCAGTTCAGTCTACACAGATGACTTCCCATTCTCCCTGTCAGCCCAAAAGATACAACAGAGGACTTCCTTGTAAACTGCTGTTCCCAACAGAGTCTGTTCCCCAGATGCAGAACACAGAAAACAGTGACTCTCTTGTATGCAGCAGGACAGCAGTGAAAAAGAAAGCAGGCCAGCACTTTGGGGAAAACTTTCTCCAAGGATTACATTGGTGCATCGATCTCCATCAGTTACCTTCACCTCTTCATGCCCGTTTATTCAGTCAAGGTCTATTTCACTATTCCTAGCCCCGCTGCAGCAAATATTCCTATGCTAATCTTTAATTTATCAAAACTTCTATTTTTAGCCTGTTTCCTGTGTCCTTTTCCTTCTCTTGACTGCAAAATGCCCTACTGAGACAAATTTTCATATATGAAACTTGAAAATTCCCTCCCCAGATTATGGAGGTACTTCTGTCCCCACTCTTGTCATTTCAGGATGCAATTGCCAAAGCCTCCTCCCATTTCCACTTTTCCTTTCATTTACTTCTGGATTAGGATCAATAGATTCCTACAGTGCTACAGTGAGCTAAAGAACCACAGAAACGGTTACTGTTAAGGACTCATTACATACTGGACTGCTGATCAGTTTTCAAATCAGAAATCAGAAACCTGAAAGGGAAGAATCTGGCAGACGGTGCAGCCAGCGGCTGCAACCAGTTCTAACATAGAAGAACACACCCTAGCTCTGTATAATACAATCAAAGAAGAAAATACTTATTTTGGTAGGTGAAAGGAAATCCCTTATTTCTCTGTTGCACTATGTTGCAAAAAACATTTGGGCATTTTGGTAGGGTTTGTTTGTTGTGATCTTCTTGATACAATGTACTACCTAAGTCCGGTTTGCATTTTTATCCACTATGTTTTTTTGATAAAATTTTGTCAACATGTTTTTCATTCTATTTATATAAAAAGCATTACTATGATTTACACTGATAAAAATGCCTGGCTTAGGTTTATTGAGAAAAACACACCTTGATAAAATTTGTACTGATGAACTGAATTAATTTCCTGCATGATCAAAATGCAGCATATACTCAGATAGAACTATAGACTCTCCAATTTCAATACACGCATCTTGGTGAATGAGTATCTTCCTTTTTTAAAAAGAAATCTGGTACTATCAGGAGGCTCTCACAAGCAGGGTAGAGGAGAGTGAGCAACATAAGGGAACAACCCGTGAAGGCAAAGAGTGACAGCTGGACCAGGGAAGACGCCACACTATTCAGAGCCTCAGTCAGGCCAACACAGAGTCCTGAAAGAAGACAGGGATGAATACAGCATAATTCAGCAAGCAATAACAAATTATTTATAATAAAAGTTAATGCCTACCATTTTCTCTTCCAGTAAAACTGGCATTGTGCATATTCTTATGGATAGGGCACCAGAGTTCAGGTGTTCAGTGTCCATGTTCATCTACAGTCTTGGTCAGCTTCTTGCAAATCAAGAAGCAACCGGCTGTTAGACATTCCTTCATAAAACAAGCTACCATTACAGCATTTGCTGGCACCCACCCTCTTGTTCTTCAGCTGCACAGAAGAGAAAGGATAGTTTTGGGACTTTCAAAATTTTGCCAAACCTTCTGAAAGGCGGCTAAGGTACCACTAGCAATCCTTTGTATTTATGTTCTGTGCACATCATCTTTGCCTTTGAAATTGGTGAGGTATCCTGATGAGATCTGGACAGTCACCATCCTAAGTGATACTCTAAATGTATTACATTTTTGGTACTTGGATGCCAGGATGGAAGAAAATCCAGACGCTCGACACCGATCTGGCTGAAAGCAAGCAAAAGGATAGCATCGCACTAGGTGGAAAAAGCTGGTGGGCATAGTAAATTGATTCGTAGAGCAACTGAACACAAACAAGAATCAATTTGCAAACTAGCACCTAAATTTGGAAATGGCATTCAGTCATCATGACGGGAGCAGCACTGATCATGCAAGAGGCCAGACGAGCCATCAAGGCACAGAACTCAAAGAAGTACAGGAAAGTAGCCAGAGGACCAGCATACTACTACAATGAAGAGGCTTGACAGAACAAAGTGTTCCAGCATAACTCCTGTGTTAAACTATTTCTTTTCTCAACAAGAATAAACACTGCAGAGCAGTGATCCAACTCTACTGAAATGTGGAACTGCATCAGGTGAACACATATTTTTATCCTGCTGCAAACAGTTCTGCAAGTACCTTCACACAATCTAAATATTTTTACAGGCTATCCACTATAATCTCTCTTCAAAGCCTTTTTGTTTTAGACAAACATGTACACTCTCAGAGCAGTTATTACTGTTCATTATGATTCTGCACAAGTACACAATGTTTTTAGCTTTTATTGCTATTATTTCCCAAATCACAATAAAGCACCAAATATATGCCAAATATAGTCCAACTTTAGCAGAAGTAAATTCAACGAAAGTTAATAAATATTCACCTTTTCTTAAATGCTCCATTCTGCCATAACTAGATTTTATCAGCATCAAGCTGACTTGTTAAAAACCACTTCAAGTGCAACCACAGCAATTTCCATTTAAACACCCTCTGAACATTTAAAATCCTACAAAATTTAAGGGAGTGATTTTGGTTTTGGTTTATATGTTTCTGTAACAGAAAGAGGAATCATCCTGAGCATAACTAAACAAATTTCAGTAAGTATAAAACCCTGATTACGCTGACGATTTTCCAACCCTTCTACATTTCTACAGTAATTACACTAAGAGAAAAAGTATTGTGAACTTTCTTATAGAAGTAAGAATAACCTAGCAGTTGAAACAGAGATTCAATTAGCCTCATACAGGAGTAAGCAGCTTCAAACGTTACGTTCTCCCACCAGATATGCAGGATACATTTTTAATAATTTTGTTGTTTTAATAAAGTTTTTAAGTTTTATTTTAATACAAAATTAGTACTGCAAATAAAATACACACACGCAAGGTAAAACATATAATCTACATTACTAAAAAAAAAATATCTGCGCATCAAGCTTGCATTGCTTCTGAGCTCCATAATCTGTTCAACGTATTCACAATTGCATTCAATTTAAAATTCACTGTACTGCAAATGTTACTGCTGAACCACTAAACCCAAAGTACAAGCTCTATCAGGAGGGAAGAGTAAGCCATTTGTTAAATAAAATGTACAAAAAGGAATCATTAATTATCTATGATGACTCATGAGCTTACATTTATTTGCTAAGTTTTATTAAATAAATGCTACATTTCAAAGAAACATTTTCCTTCTTAATTTGATCTTTTACTTAAGTAGGGATCAGTATCAATTTATTTTTTTAACTGTTGGAGACGAATGTCATGAACATTATATCCTCAGATATCTTGCAAAGCATTCACTCCACATAACTTATTCTAAGACGTTTACCTGTGCTCCCTTTAGAAGCACACAGTCGGGCAAGACGCCAGCTGCAACATTCCTAGTGCTCCCAAGGAAAGCTCCTCTCCTTCTTTGCCCCATCCGAAGTCTTGTGAAGACCCTTACCTCTCCCTTTGATTAATATTTTCTTTAAACCCTTCTGGCACTAATCACAGGTCTGTCTCTTCTGGACAGCCATTCTGATCATGACATGTCCTAGCACATCTCCTCTCCACAGCTTCTTCATACCTTCACATACTTCCTAAAATGTTTTCTCACTCCCAAACTTAATACTCAGTTGTCAGAGCGGGGTGGGATGGGGCATCAGGGCTGATGCTTACACTCAAGTTACCAGTGTTAGCCTACTTTGACAGCCATCATCCTGTTTTTCTACAAGTTCTCCCTCAAGTTGTCCCACTACAGGCATACCTACAAGAAACAAATCAAAGAACATCTACACAGAAAATGCCCGGAAGGATTCCTTGTATTGCGAGTCTTTCTAGTTCAATTTAAGACATGATTTAGAACCATTATCTTTCATTTTATTTTCATTTCCTGTTTCAGAAAAGTTCTTTAGGAATAAACTATTGAAGCTTTTGTTTAGTTGGTCGTTGTTGGTTGTTTTTTTTTTTAACCTAACATGTTATTTGCCCCTGGCCACAAGAGGCTCCAGGCAACTCAGAGTCAGACTGATTTCTATTAGAGGTTTGGAGAGGACAAAAATTAAGATTGATTAATCTTAATTAATAAAGCCCATCTTCCTTCAAACATGATGAAAAGCAAAGTTTCTGAATTGTCTGCAAATGAAAATGTGTTTAAAAGGTAGCACTTTTTTCACGTCTCTGAACTGTTCTATTTTTATTGTCAGTTCACTGACAAAGATTTTCCCTAAAACAAAATTTTAGCAAGATTTAAAAAAAAAAAATGTTTTCAAACTGCATTTTGTGATTGAAGACATCCGTGTCTCTGTTTTTCTAACCGCCTCTAATTTTTACCTTAAAAACTTTTACATTTCAGAAAGGGAAGAGAAAAACTAAGACAAAAGCGAAAAAAATTTGGTTGCAAACCCACACAATGAAAGCTGTACCTGAGAAACTGAGATCACATTTCTCCTCCAAAATCTCAATAACCCCAGCAGCAATTCTACCTGTTGAAAGGCTGCTATCTAATATTTTGGCTCTTCGTAATTGCCACTCTTTCCTTTCAAACACACTACAAAATATGCTCAGAAGAAATTCCAAAGCAAATGACAGGCACATTTACACTCTTTCCTGCACTGATCTTTTTGTATTACCTGCAGGCACATTATCAATATACCAAAACTCAACCTACAAAATCAACTAAACATTTATTTTGCAAATCATCAATTACAAGCATATGACCCTATGTCTACTTCAGTCCCTGGGACAAAAATGTTATTATCTTGGTATTCCAGCGCTAAAGCTGTGACAGCAAATCCTTTGGTGCCCACGCCAAACTTATTTAAAAGTGATTGTGTATCACAGTCCTTGACACTATCTCAGGTTCTCAGTGACAGCCGAGCTGGTGCGGTCGGTTCATAACCACTGGGCTACTCTATCAACTCTCACAAATAATGTCAGGATATTGTGTTTTCCACAAAATTTTATTAACTGGTGAAAGGAACTTTATTTTAAGCTCTCCTTCCTAGACTTTAAAAGAAGAGATGAATTTACAAAACAATAGTTAAAATAGTGTTTGGAGACTACTTGACCTCTCAAAAATTTCAGGCAATATTATAATGGACCTTACCATCCATTCTGACTCTCCTGTTTTCAGAGATGGTAAATATTTCTGAGGAACGAGTATCAGCAATGTCCGTTTCTACACTGACAGATAAAGAGGAATCTTTGTAAAGATAAAATATAACTGTAGTATAAATATCCAAAACAAAATGTTAGATTTATTCTGATGCACTGCCTCAAAAGACTTCTCAAAATGCAGTATGCACCCCCCAAAATAGCTTAAAATTGCCTTAAAAGGGACCACCTGTAGATCAACTGGTGCAGACCAAGCACTGTCCAGAAACTGACTGTTAACCAACAGACAAAAAAAATCCCATCACACCCTATCAATAAACTGGAGTTCAGGTGTGATGCATAGCAATAGCAAAGATTTCACATTTGATAATGCAACTTCAGAAATACCCCACAGGTAATGGGAGGGAAATCAAGCATTAATTTAATGCAGAGAGTAGCAAAATTCAGAAACCTTCAAAACTCCGTACAGCTGCTAAGGGATGGACAAATATAAGGAATTCACTGATAGGGCCGCTGCAACTGCACAGTATAGCAATAACATGACGAAACAAGGATTATAAATAAAACAAGTCTATAGTGTACATAAAAGAACATAAATGCATGCAAGGTCAACAAAAAAATTTCAAGATGAAGGAGGACATGCAGATTCCTCTCAAACAGAGTGTACATTTGGTCCTATTAATTTAAACTACAAACTCCAAAAGATGACTCTTTACATTGAGAAATCCTCTAGCTGATGTACCCAAAAACTTTCCAGTCTTTCAGATGAAAGTTCAGTCTACACCGAACTATAGCTCTGATTCAATTTTCTATTACAAACTCTTCAAACACCTGTTTATTTTCTTTCCCCTTAGCACTTCATGTTACTGGAATAATCTTCTGACCTATATATACAGGTTTTTTTTCTTCTCCCAGAAATTTGTAAAACTGTGTTCTGCAAAGCTTATCGTGACAGATTTGGCTGCGGTC
Source organism: Dromas ardeola (assembly GCA_013398915.1). NCBI lineage: Eukaryota > Metazoa > Chordata > Aves > Charadriiformes > Dromadidae > Dromas > Dromas ardeola. The sequence goes on along the minus strand of VYZM01015764.1, from coordinate 254,528 downwards.
ATTACATTGTGTTTTATTTATTTTATAGGTTACTTCTATGCTTTGGTTATGCAGAATTTCTGCTTGTATTGAGTAAATTGATATGCTATACCGTCAGGGAGGTATTTAGGCATTTAACTGCCCTTTCAGACATCGAACACCACCACGGAAGGGCACTGCTAAGGTTCTCAGAGTATCCATGCGTACAAAACAGCTGTACAAAATAGCCATCCACCAGCGGCATTTAAACACCCCGCCAAGTCCCGAGGACACCAAGCTTCCTCGTGTTTCAAAACAAACATGTGAAGTATCAAATGACTATGAAATCAGGCCTCACGGGTGACATAAGAATGAATGCAAAGGTGAGTACATACAGGTTTTATTATAATCAGTAACGGTGTTGTTAAGAGACAGCCCTGTTTTGAAATGCCATCACTGCCTTTATTGAGGACGAGGTCTTGAATCTGACTTTCCATGCCTCACGTCAGGCTATCTATTTGGGATGTTGAATTCCCCAACACTTAGCAGAACCCAACGTCTATACTATTTTATAATTCCAGCCCCCTTCAAGTCATGCACATTTGCTCACTCACATATTTAGAGTGCAGTCAGTCAACAGGAATAAAGCAGACATACATTTAAAAAAGCATTTAGAGAACTAATCAGCAAATTTAAAAAAAAAAAAAAAAGGCACACAGTGATGTCACTTGCTATGGAAAGCTTTAGGGACATTCAGAGAAGAAAAATCATGTTTCATTTAAAGAAAACAACAAAACTAAGGCAGATAATGGACATTCTATGAAAAAAAAAAAATCTGTCCAATTTCAATCACTGTTTGAAAAAAAAAAAACCAACACAAAAACAAAACCCAAAACCAACCACACCCCAAATTTTATAAAACCCAACCCAAAGTATTTCAGTAACACACAATAATCGTTACAGCAGCACTACTATATTATTATGGTCATGAAAATGGACACAGTTTTAATCCGAAACACTCTAAATGAAGTTTAGCTGAAATATGAAAAGCTGATTTCAAGTGAAGATAAGTTACTAAATATAAAAAAGCAACTGTTTCCCAGCTACAAAAAAAAAATGTACTTTCATGTGCGTTTTTCATTTATTTTCATTTCCTTTCATCAAATCAGGGACACTATGGAGCAGGAAGGGGGGGGGGAGAGATATTTAAAGCTTTCCAAATTAGAGATTAAGAGACACAACGATTCATTTTAGGAACGAATTGAAGCAGCGAGATTTCAAGAGGATACTCTTCATATTCTCCGCGAAATCCTTCGGTCCCCAGGGGAGAAATTATAAATACAGCTTTAGAAACCAGCCAGAGGGCTCTCCGGCCCCGCCGAGGGAGGGAGTGAGGGGAGGGGAGGCCGCGGGGCCCCGGCGGAGGCCGCGAACAAAGGGCCAGGGAGGGGGAGCGGGAAATGGAGGCGGGCCCGAGGGCCACAGCGCCGGGTCGGGTCTCACCCGGGCCTGTCGCTCCAGCTGGGAGTGGAGGCTGGAGCCCTTCAGCCGCTGGACGATCCGCGCTATGGTGAGGGAGAGCCCGCTGTCCGGGTCCAGCATGGCGGCCCGGCGCCCCTGCCCG
>VYZM01015764.1:182037-252874 GCA_013398915.1 Dromas ardeola | reverse complement strand
GAGGCGGGCAGGAGGGCCCGGTAAGGGGCAGATCCCCGGCCGCCCGGCCCAGGCGGGTCCGCGCTGTCCCTAGAGCCGGGGACACCCACCCCCCCGCGGCGGTGCCGGCAGCTGCCGCCTCTCCCCGGCACCTGGTGGGCTCCATCTGGCCGTCCGCACCTCAGGATGGATAAGGGTTCCCTAAAGCTCTGGTGAAAAATCTCACGTGCTGCTTCTTTTTCCTAAATAAACCTTTATAATGTATCATTGTTAGAAAGGAAGTTGGAAATGAACGTAAGGAAAGCCTACGTGTGGGGCTTGGGCTTTGGCCACCCAGACAGAGTGCCAGCGCCCGGCCTGGCTGGGGCTGGAGACACCCCAACATGGCCGGCCTGCTGGCTCGGCCCTGCGCGTCTGCAGGGCTGGCGCAGCAAAGCATCCTCGTCCCCGCAGCCTGCCTGGCTGCCGCAGCCTCACACCTTACGTGGCGTGCGGCTGCTCGCCTGCCAGAGCGGGCTCCTGACAGCAGCCATGAAGCGGGGTCAGACACCAATCTACCACCACTCGTCAGTCATCACCTGCCAGGCCAGGTGGGCTCTAACTGGCTTTGAGCATTCCTGGTCTGTCCCAAGAAGGAGCTAAATTATCACAGAATCGTAGAATGGTTTGGGTTAGAAGGGACCTTAAAGACCATCTCATTCCAACCCCCTGCCATGGGCAGGGACACCTCCCACTAGACCAGGCTGCTCAAAGCCTCATCCAGCCTGGCCTTAAACACTTCCAGGGATGGGGCATCCACAACTTAAATAACATCTGACATCATCATTACTTAGGGCTTAATTAACCTGCCCAGCTTTGCCTCAGAAAGGACTAAAGTTTCTCATACAGTCAGTTATCACACCTCAGCTGAGCTGCTGTGATCAAGAGCTACCAAGCAGCATCTGCTTGAATCGCTTCTCATCTAGAGCTGACAGGGAAAGGGCTTCAAACCCACTTCCATGCCGTCAGAAAGATTAGCTTAAAAACATCTTCAGCTGCGGTTTAAGTGGCTTTGCACCAGTAGAAAGTAGTGGGATTCACATCATTACAGCTTGAGAGACAGTTAAAAAAGCTGCCTTTTAGGGCCTGAAGTGTCACATCCAGATGGTGTGAACAGCAAATTCAGCCTCAAGGCTCCTTTCTGCCTGCTTCTTGAGGGTACTAGTTGACCTGCGCTCAGGTGAAGTTTTATTGTGCTCTTGAGTATTTTACCCCTGCCTGCTCAGCATGGTGAGGCATTAATTCAGGCTCAGTACCAGGAGCCGACACAGCCCTCGTTTAAGCAGGGCAGCTGTGGGGCACTGCGTGCATCTCGTTGGGTGATGTAAATGCCAGGAGCTTCAATCCACGCAGTCCTTCTGAGAAAATCCGTTCCTACATGCATCAGTAACAGGACCGTGTAATCAAATTCACGCTTAATAAACTATTTACTAAGCCGAAATACTAATTTTGAAAATCCCAGAATAATTAATAAATAAGCTAAGAGAGTTCAAGGAAGTAACATGGAAAAGCTGATCACTAATCCAAAGCCAAGCATTAGTACCCATTTTCAGCTCTGAGGATGGCCATACCACTGCAAAACAAAGAATGTTTCAAGATTCTGAAACAGCAGGTTGTAACTTTTTCACTGCTGTGAGTGACACAGATGTGAGGAAATTAAGACAGATGTCATCAGTTACCTTGCTTAGAAGAAACAACAAGATATAATAGGTATAAAAATGCACCTGAATGCATCTGTCTGCAACCTCTTTTGACTTATCTGTGAGCATTTCTGGATAAAATGAAGTTTAAAGAAGAATAGTAATAGAAGATCAGAGATAAAAGTTCTTTAACCAACTGTAGAGAAACCTGAAAAAGTCCCTTATGCTAAATCAAAACACTGAGGAGAGCTTGCTTCTCAATTCAGGGAGAGCAGGGGGAAATCAAATGCCCTGTTGTCTATTAATGCCTTGAATATCTATTCTGATTTACATCAAGTTTTCTATCAGTTCTGCGCTATCATGCGTATAATCACCTCAGTGGCCAGTCCAGCCCAAACCATGCCAGAAGTGAAGGTCAACAGCGAGCACATTTTTTTTCTCGGTGTATTGGGAGTTAATGAACTGTTTGCCTACCTTCCCAACTGAACAAGCATATGAAGTGTAATAGCTTTGTGTGCTAGTTCATAATAAAATTCTGCAGAGTTCACATGGAAGCAGTACCTCTCCTCGGGGTTTTTGTGTTTGGTTTTTTTTTTTTAATTATTATTAAGGAGGATCATTTGTTTGCGTAGGAACTTCACCTGCTAAGACAAGCACATGCAGAAAAGCAGGGCATGCCACTAAGCTCCGCAGCTCAATGCCTGTAAGTCCAGGGTTTTTCGTTGCAGCTGCAAGCATGAGAGGAATCCCTCTCCCCTTGCCTGGCACAGTCCTCAGCAGCATTTTCTTTTCCAGTTTTTGAGAGAAGCTGGGGACCGCCGCAGGGATGGCAATCTTACATTGTTCTTGGCGAGTGTGTCATTCATCAGGACTGCATGACATGTGGGTGCCCAGAGGTTGGGTGCATTCCTATCGGTAGCACAACACGGTGTCTGGTTGGTTTCCATGCTGTGATCTGCAGGCACTACGTTCAGCCAGGTGGCAGGTCGTGGAGTGAGATGGAAGCCACGAGGCCTTGCTGGTTACAATATGGGGAATATGGGGAAGTGATACATCAGGTGAGTTCCACATGCAATGCATAAGACTTTGCAGGTCTGCAAAAGCCATCCTTATCTCTATAGGTCAACAAAACAGGAGAAAAAGCTAATGTCAGCTGTGGGTGAGTAATTTCCTGCAGCTGACTACCTCTGCTCCAGATCTGTCTTTGTTTGTTGCCCTCTGCACGTGCACTTCTGTCACTCCTCATTCCGTTTTTCTAGGCTATTTCCAGTCTGGTTTCCTTCCCCCCATGCACTGGGTTTCTCTTTGGTCAGTAACATCTGCAATATGGGTAGGAAAACTTACTTCTTGTAAATGCCAATCAAAGCTGAAAAGCAAGGCGATATGAAGAGATAACCTTTACAGAATCTCACTGAGAGCTGTTAACAGCTTCTTGTGTATCCTTACCATATCCAGTTAAGAAATCTCGTGCTTAAGTGCGTGCTTCTTTTTTGTTTCCTTACAAGGAGCTTACTGCGTAGCGGCCTGAGAAATACCGGGTCGTTGTTAAAAAATATCACTTAAATAACAGGCACTGGCAGAAACCCCAACCAACTCTTTAGCCTGCCCCCCTGGTATCACATGGCTGGTTTAACTTGGTTCATGTGGTAAGTGTTTGACAATTGCTGCTTTTTCATCGTGATTTACTTTTAAATCACAAGTAAGCAACTGCAGTACAGTAGAGTGGGTTTATGATGTCCAGTACCACATACTAGAAGAGGTAGCTTGCTGGTTTTATCTGAAGGTCTGGTATAGGTGTCATTGTTTTTCTGTTTGGGGTTTTTTTGGTGCTTTTTCCCTCTCTCCATCTCTGTCCTACATCCCTGAACACCAACTGTCTCCCCCATTGTATCCCACCTCCATTTACAGCTGCAGTGCTCTACAGTGTTATACCTGTGCTTTCTATGTTTTGCGTTTAGTTACTGCAGTTATCTGTAACTGATGCTGGTATCCCAAGTGTCTTATATTTATCTGCCACTGCAGGTCTGGAAAGCATCAAGAATGTGGCAAGGGAAAATGAAAATTACATAGTCAGTATCTGAAATATTTCACCCATATTCTCTCCCTCTTTCCCCTGGTGGGTTTTGAAATGAGAAGAGGAGAGCATATGAAGCAACAGATAGATCATACTGTCATATTTAAGGCCACATGAGACAAAGTACATCCTAATGCTTGCAAACAATTCTGAAGACCAGTGTATTTCCTGGAGTGTAAATGCAGTCAGTATAAAGGAAAAACATCCAAAGGATGCACTGAGTGCCTGGAAGCTTGGCTTTTTCCATACAACTTTTTTAGTTGACCTAATAAAAGCCAGAGCTGTCTGCAGGCATCGCCAAAGGAGGCAGTTGCCTTGTGTGAGACAGAGTAATGGGGGAGGAAAGTCAACAAAAATCCCAGCAGCGTCAGTAGAATCCCAGCAGTCCCAAGCCCCAAATCCCACCAGTCAACAAAATCCCAGCACTTTCAGTCAGCTGCTCCCAAGACACTCTTCCCCTAAGCAACTCGCAGCACTCATGGCACCCTGATCCTACCTTCTTCTTTTGTTCTCTTGCTGCTAGAAATGCCAACTCATGAAGTCTCCTCTTTGGGCTGCTTTCTCTACTGGGGGTACAGCAGTGGGGAGGGACCGGAGCGGGGACACTGCCCCTTTACCTGTCCTGAGGGTGAGGGAACAAGGTATGATGGAGAATAGGTCTAAGCATCCAATCATTGTCACTTACTACTGTAGATAAGCCACTTACTTACCTTTCCTTGACACCCTGAGTAATAGGGGGTTAATGCTGTCCCGGGGGAGCTACACATTGCACTCACCCTGATAGTGTATCATAAATATTGTGTATATCTCCAGGTTGTTCCCTTTTTTGGTGCTACATGAGACACTGCCAGGAGAATGACAGCATGTGTGATCCCTAATGGCAGACTGGGTCACGTGGAAGGATGGCTGTGTCCCAGCCAGATCAGCCAAGTGCCACAGAAACCTAGGTTTTACAAAAAAAAAAACACCCAAAACCACCCCAAAAAACCCAACAACATTTTTTTTCTGCCAAAACAAAAAGATAGGACATTAAAGGAAAAAAAATCCAAACTCAAACAGAAACCACACACGTTCTCCCCACCTCCAAAGCCCTCCAAATTTGCCTTCTTCAGACAGAACAGGGCATTTTTATCCCCTCTCAGGTAAACTGGATTTTTTTGTTGTTGTTTTGGATTCTTTTAATCTAAAAATCTTCTCCTGTCCAGACCTTCATTTCTTCATCCTCCACTTGGAACCATTTTAACTCATGAGTTTTAAAATCCATAACCCCGATCCTCCATCTCAAGCCATTAGCAGAACTTCACGGATGAACTAAAGCATCAGGTTCAACCAGCTGCACCCTGGATTTCTCATCCAAGCAGGTTCTTTCAGAGAACATCATACTCAGTCCTTTGCTCGGTGTGCTCGCTCTTTGTATTCGACTGACGTATATTAAACTTTAATCTCAGTTACGGGCCAGTCCTGCAAGCTCACCTTTATAACGTCCTCTGGTTTCCTTGTGCAATCAGAACTACAATATATTGTTTGGAGCTGATAACAGAGAGGTGTCACAAAAAAGAAATTTCTGCAGTGACTCACCCTCATCAATTTCAAGCTTTATTCAAATTGCTGCCCCCAAAGTGACAGCGTATATTTTGACAAGTTTCAATATTTTATTTAAAATAATCAATTCCCGCGGGGTTATGAGATTTTTGCCCAAATACCACTGATGCAATCTGAAGAATGTAGGAAGCTTAGATGATGTATCTCCACTTATCCGGGCAGAAAACATCCCTTATTGCAGACTATTGTTCATGAGAAGTAATATGTTTTATCTAATATGTGCCTGAACTTGAGAGCTAGACCTGACTACCAATGACGTCAAGGATTATCAGTCTAGTTTAGGAGTTCCACATTGCTTCGGTTCTTGATTTTAGGTAATTTCTGTTAAAAAGACAGCTAGAAGTGGTAGTAAGATAAACTAAAAAATGGAAATGCTGAATGAACTGAACATAACAAGCAGAACCTTCATGCGTTTCTCATAGTTTTGTCTCCACTGATGGTGCTTTTCTTTCCTTGTATGGACAAATGCTTTATACCATCAAAAGGGAGCACCGGACACTGAATAAATAACTTCACCAACTATGGAAGAGAGTCTCCTCTGATAGATCTCAGGCCATGGCAGGGGCTTAGGTAGTTCAAAAGAGATTAAGTCAAAAGGTAAGAGTGAGCCCTAATTTCTAAACACAGGTTCTCTGTTTATTTCCAGGAATATATTATTGCAGAAAATGATGTGAAAACGTTGAGTACCAGTGCTGCCTCTTACAAGAATTGTGCATATACACAAATAAATGTGCATAAACACAAATAAATGATCAGGTTTTATTGTGAAAATAAATTCATAATAAGAACATGCGCAAGAATTCAAAGCAAACACCTGAAACGAGTGGAACGGTGAGGTGGAGGAGGAAACATATGAAGCACAGCTCTGCAGGCTGGATTCAGAGCCGTTGAATAGCAGGCTACCCTGCTCTCACTAACCCAAAAAATACAAATCAGCACACACCCCCGCTTAAAGGAAAAATGGCACCAAAATATTGTACCCAGCTCTGGGGAGCAGAAACAAACCCAGATGACTTGATTTCAGATAATGCTCTGCACAATGAAAGCAAAAAAAAATTAAATATACAAATGCAGTCAGGTTTTCTGGTTTGCGTCACCATTTAGACCTCTGTAAAGAAGTCTTTCCAACGCACAACCAATTTGCTAAATCAAAAAAAGGACAGAGTTACTATGTAAAAAATTTTATTATTTTGTTAATGAACAGGATACAGGATTGAATCTTACAATCTATATTGCAACATGTTCCCAGAAAGACCAGGAAGGAAAATTAGAAAACATTCACAAAGGTCATAGTGCTAAAGGGCTGGAGAAAAGTTGGAATTATTTGTATTCATTGCAAAAGCAGAAAGTGAAGAGACAAGTTATGAAGCTGTATTTAGCAAATTTAGCAAATTTAGCAATTTAGCAAAACTGTACAGATTTGCCCCAGCTGAAGCGCTCAGTCATTAATATAAGCAAGCAGCCATAGAGCAGTGTAATTGGAGGAATATGTAATGTCAAAAGGATAACTGTGATACATTAGACAGCTAAGGTGCAGAGTATTTTAAAGCCAGATTTTCCCTGATCCAGCCCCAGGAGTCCACATCCCTGAGCTGAAGCTCGTGGGTAGCTTGCCGTAGCCCACCCTCCGCAGTGGGGTGCCTCCCTACCCTCCCTGATGACTTTTGTCATGTGTCACTTTTGATCTTCATAGGAAGGACTCCTGCTGCCAACATTCCTACCCACTGGGTACTAAAACAGGCATATTTTCTGGAGCAGATGGGATAAAAGGTGGTCCCAGCCTAAATAAGTAAGTGGATACACACTAGTAGCCAATGATGTGGATAAAAATTTCCTGGTCTTTGTCTGAAGCTGCGTTCAGGCTTACACTCATAGAGGGTAGAGCAAGGTATACATTTCTGCTGGATAGAGTGTATAGCATCAACCTAAAATAAAGCATTGAAATACCTCACTAGAGTTGTTCAACACGGAAGGAGCCACTCTCGCTTATGAGGCTTCTTATTTGGGTAAAATTATATTAATAATAAAGGCATCATAATAAAGATTTAGATCAAAGAGGTGACACATAACACTGTTCCCCCACAGGGAAATAATAGCAGATGATGACACTGATTCTTTGAAGGAAGCTACTTTCAAAACATAGTTTATTTTTTCTCCCCAAATATAACTGTAAAGGTTTGCAACAAGAATAGAAATAGGACAAAGACTTAAAATAGCCTATAGAGTAGGCTAAGGTAAGGACAAGAAGATGTATGTATGCATATCGATTTTATAACCAAATATTCACTTAGAAAAGCACTTTGCTTTGGCATCATTATGCAGTGGTTTAGGACACCAAAACCCCCAAATATCCATAGCCATGCGATGGTTTTAATTTTCAGTGAGCTTTAACTGTGACATAAGTAAATATGTTCGGGGTTTTTTTTAATTTAAAATATTTTTTAAAAAATATCCTTATGCAGTAAGGTACCACTAGCTTTCATAACTTTATCCAAGAGGCACAAGTCTTGGAGACCTAACCATTTATTTACTCCTTAGAACTGGAAATAACACCCTTGTGGAAGGTACTGAATACAGCTCAGTTGCGTGGCCAAAGGGATGAACACTGGGGATTTAAGGGGCTATTTGCAAATTCACAGTTTTGGTTAAGTTGGCTTAAAGGAGGAGAAAATGCACACGGAAAGGAAGCGCAGTAGCTCAAGAAGAACTCATGAGGATGCATCAAAGAAGGAACAGAAGAAGTCGTTATCATGTCACTAACTAAACGAGCCACCACGTAATGAATAGGATGACAGGAAAAGTGTATGCGAGGAAAAATCCTGTTTTATTTCTCATTCCCCGGTACTATTCAGGGAAATGAAATTCACTGCCTTCTTGATAGGTATGCTGGATTTCATCAAAGAAATATCAATTTGTACTGCCAGTTTCTTCTCCAACAGCATTAAATCTGGAAGGCCTTGGATATTTAGTAACACGTCAGACCAGAAGAACGAAAGTTTCCTATCATTTCAGGTTGGATAATATTGTATATGACCTACCACCTACTCCCTCTTAAAACAGAAAATCCAAATTTATTTAGCAATTTATATTATGATCTGATTTTTTAGAATTTATTTGAATATTTTCCACAGAATCCAATTTTAAATTTGCAGCCTTCTCTATATAAGGTCTTGTGAACAAGATATTCCAGTCTGAAATTGCTCAGTTTAACAGCTAATTAAATAAATACTGCTTTACTTTTCATTTTGCTAGAGCATTCCCATTTGACTTCTAGTAACAACTTTTATGAGCAGTCATTAAGAATTAAGTGAAGACTTTGGGGAGGTCTCTCTTTACGAAGTATAAAATTGCAGCTGACACTTCTGGCTTTCTAACTGAAATGTAAATGAAAGAGATAAGATCACTGTAAGATTATGGTTTGAGCGAGATTATACTTTTGGTACTGCTGGTTTTAACACCAGAGTGAGTGAGAGTAGAATCTGGGAGCATTTCACTAGCATACCACTTAAAATATTTTAAACACCCTTTACTTGCTCCAGCAACTTCAATAAGCAAAGCTTGTAAAAATAAAATAGTAATTGTTATTGATCTTTTATCGTGGTCTCATCAGAAATGCCTTTCCTACTCCAATTTATCCATTTTCCCCACATTGCAGGATTGCAAAATGAATGCGTTAGAATAAAAGGAGAACACTGGAAGAGCTAAGGTATCTGAGAAGTGACACTGTGGCCACAATCCATATGATCTGTGACTGTTTTGCACTGCTTTGTCTGTACAAAGCACGCTTAACGCCAGTGCAATTGATTACAGAAAGGGCCAAACCAGCATGCATGAAATTGGAAATGTAAGATAACGACTTCAGGCACACAAAAAATTATTAAAAGAAATAATCCACATTAGTTGCAAATTTTCAAATGTTTGTGAAAGCAAAATCGACAGTGTATCATATAACCTTTCTGTATACAAGGACTAAAGCCCAATGATCCAACTTATATGTTTATCTGATTTATAAGCCCCTGGGTATTTGGGGATACCATAGCATCCTGAGTCGGGCTCTATCAAGAAGTGAGCGTAGAGAATTCAGAGCAGAATTTGTCCTAGGACTTTTTTTTCTCCCTTTTTTTGAGAGTTGAGTGTTCTCCTTGGCAGCTTTAAAACAGTTTTGTAATGTAAGCAAAGACTAAACAATGAAAATGAATTTAAAACTTACATGCTTTCAGTCACATTAACTCCCTGCACAATGTACTATTGTATAAACATGGGCAAGTAGTCCAAACTAACTATGGCAATTGTTCCTCGGAGTGTGTTTTCTTAAGAATTACAGAGACAAAAGTGTGGCAAGTAAGGCCAATAGCACTATCTTTTAACAGCCCATCTCTGGTGAAACTCTGGAAATTGTTATTTTCAGTGTTTCAGTGTTTGAATAATATTTTGAAATGACTCTGTATGGAAATATTATCAAATACAGCCAGCACAGTCTGGCACAATAGTTGAAATAAATCACAGTATTTGTTATCACCATGGGCTTGACCCACCTCTCAGTTTCTCAAAAAATTACAACTGACAGCTTTCTACATCCAGTTCTTCGACAGCATTATACCTATCAAAGAAGTCCAAAATGCAAAGACAGTTTGGCTAATTTACAAATAAAGATAAAAATTCCAGAAATGAAGACCTAGACCAGAACGTCAGCTAGGGTAAATTGCTTTCGCTTCTGAAGGTCTCCCTGTACCTCATCTTACTTGGTCCAATAATTAGTCCAAACTGTCAGCTAGCAGAGTTACAGTTAACCGAAAAAAAACTAGCCTGGAAATTGTCACAGTAAAAGAACAAGAGTCAAACAATAAAATACTTAATTGTGTATAACGAGATGCATAGCCATGAGCTTAACTTGAAATCTTACTTTCATTCTACGAGCTCCAGAACTTGAAGGGGACAACCCATCATCTCACTTCCATGGGAAATCATGACAATGGAAAAGCAGCAAAGTTCTAAGCATCACGCAATCTTTTGCTTTTCTTTTTATTAGATCAAAATCCTGCTTGGGTTAAGTACTTCAAGGAGGGAGTATTATTTCTTCGTGGGGATTGCTGGTAGGAGTTTATAGACGATAGTAGTTATCTATGTTGTACCAGTAATAATGGTAGGAATGTCTTCTAAAGGAGAGACATTTTGCAGTATCTCCTAAAATTTTTAGATATAGCTCTGGATTTAGAAATAGCTCTGGATAGCTATTTCCTAACCAGATACTCTACTGCAAATACTTTATTTCCTGTTCTCTTTTTCTGATTCTTTACCTTCACTTCGTGGTCTGAATTGTCTCAGATGACTAAAATTCGTACTCAGAATTCAGTTGTGGATAAGAGACTTAGCCAGTTAGTTACTTTGAAAAAAGTGAGGCTATGTGCCCTTCTTTAGATACTGAATAATAGGGAATCCATCAAAATATAAGCAAATTATATGTTCGATTTATTGTGCTGACTTGTGCAAATGTATGTAAAATCAGACGACTGCTGCTCATAGAAAGTTCATGATTCCCGTAAAAACTGAAGCTTTCAAGAACTGATCTTGTTGATTAAATGAATTCTTATGTAAGTGTAATTTTCAGTATTTTTCTAATAGAGACAATACTTCTCTTGCTACCCATATCTTAGGTTCCCTTAAGCCAAGAATTATATGATTCTTGGGAACTCAGATGTCAATGAACAAATTTCAATAGTATTACCTTAAAGGTATTTATCATCTGCTACAGAAACAGATGCTCCTCCAAAAATGTAGATGTCAGATCAGATGTCATGAAATGCAAAGTAACTTGTCTCCATACCTAGTAAGACACATCGACTTTGGAATCTTAAATCAAAGCCCTGGCTTCAGACATGCTGGTACCAATTCACCCAATAATACATCAACTGACTTTATTTCCTCCCTACGAACTGCACAGCCAGTCCCGTAATGACTTAGTTGGTGTTGTGAAACTAACATCTCTTTATCTAATTCTGCGGAAATGGAGAAATCTATTTGATCTCAACGTCATGAGTGTAGCGTGGCTTCTCTTGAGGGCAGAGCTGTCTGACAAATATAGCACTGGACCAAGTCTGAAGAGACTGCCTTCCTTTTCCTGACTCTTCCACCAGCCCCTTGAGTGGCCTATGCCAAATATTTCACTTTCCTGTGCTTCATTTGTTCCATCTTTAAATTGAAACTCATAGTGACTGCAGTTAACATAACCAGCTTCTTTCATATGCTTCTCTGAGTTCTACTAATGAAAATCTCTAGCAGTAAAATAGTAGTGGCTCTTTGTTATGTTCTTAACTGGAATCTTAAAAAGAAAAGACTGCACTTCTTGATTGTTACAGATGGGGATCTATTTAGCGGTCTGTTCCAGTGTTGAGCTTTATTAAGAAATTCAGTAATGCAAGAACAGTAATACCTTTATCTTGCTGACATTATAATCTAGGGGGGGCTTTCTGGTGGTAGCCCCAATCTTGTATCTGTTTTTTACAAACCGTGTCATGACCGTACCTCAGGAAACAGTCTCAGGTGACTGGTACCTTAGAACATGTGAACATTGCCTTTGACTGCTGCTGGTCTAGCCTGCAAAATACACTCAAAGGAACCCATTAATGATACCAACACCTGATGGTGCTAAGATAATAAAAGAAAAGTGACATCTTGGGCCATGTGTTCTTGCCGGTAAGTTGGCTTGTGGTTCTAGCACCCACAACAGAAGGCTGTGCAGGGCTATTTCCTTGCACCTCTAGCTTGAATCCTGAACTGTTTTTTCTAGCAAACTAACACATTCACAGGGTGAAGGAAATAATTGCACATACAACCCAGTGTATAACCTACAAAAGAAACAAGTGCCCTTTAAAAATATCTATGTTTCTCTTTCATGTGTTTCTATTCATTTCTCATAAGCACTTATGCATCAGTTATGATAAGCCACAAAAAAGAAAAGGGTCGGCTTCAGTTGTCCAGCGAGCATTATTATAATGTCTGCCCTCAATTTTAACAATTAGTTAGAGGATAAGGTATATTGAGAGAGGAGACACAGCGGAGCCTAGTGGTAGGCCAACGTTGGCTGAGAAGCGCCAACATCAGTCACAACATGCACGATAAACCACACGGGAGGAATGTGTAGATAATGATTTATCCCAGACCTTACTAATGGTATCTTATTGCCTGTCACAGGGTGTAGGATTTTTGTGTGATCTTATGTTACACTGGACAGACCATTTACACATATTTCTTTGAAGCAGTTTTCCCTAAACTTTATACAACACTTGCATCGCAATCTCTGGAGCAAAGCTGAATTTCTGGCTGTTCTTTCACCCAGAAAACCCATAGAAACTTTAACAGGATTATGACATTGGACCTGAAGATTTACGGAGACAATGTGCTTTATTTGTCCTGTTCATCAGTGGTCCTTGGACATTGTACAAAAGTCACAGCCATCACCTGGGAGGCCTCATTTCCGCTCTTCCCAGGAAGATGGCGTGACAGACTGACTGGATGCCCATGAAGGCATCAAGGCCAGCTCTAATGTGTCTCATGGGTAGGTCAGGTGGATGCTACTGCAAACATCCAAGAAGTTCAAATACTATGAATTGGCACTTCAAAAGAAAGAAAAGTGGTCACCCCCAAAATAATTTAAAAGATACCTTGAGATGTGTCCAGATGGAGTATCATCTATCAAGATCTTCGGAGTCTTCCAGGCATTTATTAAGTGACATGCCACAGCACTGTCATACGTGACCACTGGAGAAGCACTGGAGGGGCAGCAAGAGCACCCTGTTTGCCTTTGATCCCCTCTGCGGCTGGTGAATGCTATTTCAGAAATCATTGACAGTACAACAGGGTGTTCTGAAGGAAATTTCATCCTTATGTTTTACCAAGTTTAGGTAAGTGTGATATAAACTGGTCTTAGTTGCAGTTACCGTGAGACCTTCATAGGACTCAAGCTCAGATCACTTTGAAAAAGCTTAAAATAAATGTGCTCCTGAGAATTTTGTGTGTTCTCCAAAAGCGTGGCCGAATTCAGATCTCCCTGTAGTTTGTATGTGTGTGAGTAACTCCACTGAATCAGTGGCCATATGCCAGCATAACCCTGGCAAGTGAGAACAGAAGTAGACCGTGACTTTCCACATATATATCTTTTAATTCATTTACTTTATTTCATTTGCCAGGACAAAAAAGAACTGGCAACACATCCAAAATTATTTGTAGGTTTGACACAAGATAAAGATAATCTTTTCCCAATTCATCATCTTACAAGTTGAGTTTCTGTTTAAATTTAAGTAAAGATCTGTGTCACATTAATGAAAAAACAGAACAGATGCTTATTCTTCAGGAAAAAGAATGAAGCAACTGTAAAATGATGCGGTTCGGTTTTGGATGAGAAAAGCATTGTACACAGAGCATGAAATGACAGAGCACAGCAACTGTTTTGGCTGCAAAGCCAGTGTGTTCAGTATTTGACATTACAGGGGGAAAAAAAGGATTAAGACTAAAATAATAATAAAAAAAAAAAAAAATGGCAGATTCTTTTGTTTTCATGGATTAGCAGTCCTCTTCTTCGAATATAGGGAAAAAATATTTTTGCATACTTTTCTCTAAACTATCTACACAGCTAAATTATGGTACCTAAATTCTTTCTTAATTAACAAAGCCAATTTTATTAATAAATTAGTATTGTTAATAAAGCAGCCAACTCAAAAGGAAGTTCTTGCCTAAAACTTCCAATATCCGAGATAATGCATGATTAAGTTCAAGTGGGACAGACATTCAGGTTTTTGTTTCTCCTAAATAATAAAATTACATCTGTGATTAGCAAGCATTTCATTAAAACAGCTTCTTTTTTTTTTCTCTGTTCTAAAGCTTGCAGGGAGACAATGAGATGATACTGATCTGCATGGAGAGTGATGTGTCATGCAATTAGCTAAATGCAATGCAGAGAGAAATGATGCTAAAAAGGCAACTCAGAACTGTCCAAACATTAAGATTACTGGCTGTACATTTGAGTAAATCTATGCAAAAAAAAAAAGCCTAGAAAACCAAAACTCTTTGATCTTAATATGTTTCATGCAGAAATCCACTCCAAAAAGGGAGTCAAGAGTTCACAGCAAATTCTTACTCATTTAGTCTGGCAAATTAACCAGCAGACGCTGAATCCAGCTCAGCCCAGGACCAGATGGTATTCATCCAGAACTTCTAAAGGAAATAGTAAAATTATTAAACATGATGTGTAATCTCTTGCTTAGGACTACGTTGTTGCCAGAGAAAAAAAATTGTGCAAATGTGATGCCAGTGTTTCAAAAGGGCTCCAGGAGAGCTAAACCCTCGGAATTACAAGCCAGTCTGTAAGCCTGGCATTCACAGAAGGAAAATCGGTGGGGACAGTAATAACAGATAAAGATCTCTGGACACACGGTCTGCACAAATTTTGTAGAGGGAAGCCACACCTTGCAGATTTAGAGATCTGAACATGTGAACAAGGTGATCCAGTTTGTTTTAAACAGTAACTACACAGTTGCTGGGATTTGCACAAGATAGCACTCTCTCAGTCGTTCCGTGCTCACTTGTGGTTGAAGTTAGTACCCTCTGGAGTGAATCATGGCGCAGTGCTTATCCCTCAGCCCTTCCTGTCTGTGCTCTAACTTCTGCCACCCACCACTATGCTCTCCACTCTGATGTCTGCACAGTACGTGACTAAACCGAGAGGCATCCAAGGCCAAGTTTGGTCCATTTTGCATTTCTGCTGACTACCTGAAGCCCCTGGCTGTGGCTGCTGGCCTCATTGGCTTCAGCCCTCTCGCATGTGCTTAAGAAGCGTGCCTTGACACTGTAGTGGGCCCATCCCTTGGGATGGGGCCAGGTGAGGGGCTCCTGCCATCCCGGGGAAGCTGGTCCTTCACACTTTTCCACATACGGTTGAGGCTGATGCGAGAGCCATGCACTGGCTTTATCGTGTTTGTTGTGCTGACCTGCAGCCCTGAGAGCAAGGGCGTTAGTGGGACCATGTACCACTGATGGTCAGCTGCATCCAGGACTTCCAGAGGTGAAGAACATTATGCCAAGTCCTCCACAAGAGCCCACTGCTCTCTGGCAGGTCAGCCTTTTTGGTGTGGCATGGTCATGGCAGGCTTTTTTATGCACATGCTGGTCTGCCACTGCCACCACCAGTGGGCTTGCGTCGGGAAGACATGAATGGCAAAGGATGAAGCAGACTGCTCACATGTAATTCAGGACAATAAGCCTGAAAAACGTTGCCTGAATTTGCACATCCAGAAAAAGTGAGCTGCAATGCAAACAGGGCTCTGGGCTACCTTTGCAAAAGCGGAATGGAAAGTTCTGATTTCCTTCCCTCCCCAGGAAAAAAAAAAGTCAAAACGGCAGTCTCTCCTTACGCTGGCAATCAGAGGCAGGTACTTGGAAGCCAAGTTCCTGGCATCCAAGAGCATTGTGTGGACACAGAGCCAGTGAGCCATGAGTAACTGGTGATTCAGTGGTAGTTATGCCAGTAAAGGTCTTATTAACTCAGCAGAATATATGCTGAGTTTTTCAGTGACTTGCCATGTGTGCTTCGGGCTTCATGTTTTGTTTCTTTAACTTAAAATATCATTCCCTTATGCTACGGGCACAACCCACATCACTGAGCTGCTGTGTCACTTCTTGGTTTGTTTCGTCATTGCTTCTGTAGGTGGAGCTTCCCAAAGCCTGGGACAATGGCAATTAATGTTCACAGATAGTCCTGTAAGACTTATCTGGCCTCAGGGAGCAAAGTTGGCATGGATATGCCTGCCAGAAAGAAGTAGGAGAATCATGGAAGCAGGAGTTGAGGAGCAATTTAAGATCATGGACAAGGCAGAAACCATTGGTCTGGAGTGAAACAGGGAACGGCATGATTAAAAGATTGGAAATAAAAAGTAGGAATGAAAAGTAGGAGTGAAAGGTAATTATGAATGGAGCCCCACAGGAAGCTTTTCTACAGCTGTTCATCACTTTCATAAATGCTTCAGAAAATGGGAAGAGGGTTGAGGTAAAAGTTTTCTGCTGATGCTACGTCATTCAAGGAGAGAAGAAGAACAAGCTGACTTTGAAGAACTGCAGAAAGCTCTTTCTGATAAAATGAGGGAATAAAAATCACTACAAAGTAGAAAACAATTATAATTTTTCATGAACAGTGTAGGGCTCTAACCTATGTATTACTATGCAGGACACTAATAAACTTACAGTAGGTTCTTCCATGAAAACATCAGTTCAATTCTCAATAGTCATAAAAAAGGCAAATAGGATTAGAGGAACTATTAGAAAAGCAACAGCGGAAAAAAACAACACAAAAACTCAATATGCCATTATTTAAATTCTTGGTTCATCTTTATGTATTAACATCTGTGAAAGAATGTAGAATAACTAGAAAGGATTTTAGACCCGGGGCCACAATGCTTATGGAAGTTATGAAACAGCTTGTTTACAAGGAACGAATAACTAACCTGATGTTCTTCAGATATGGCAAAAGCATGACAGGTACAGAGAAGCTGAATTCAGAATGACAATTCACTCTCCGTCACGATACAGGATACAGTACAATAGCCCCAGTGCGATGTCTTTGATTGCAGTGATCCCCCTAATCTTGTCTTTCCTCCTGATCACTGTCTCCCACAGCATCTCTGTAACTTCCCACATACCACCCTTCATTCTGCTGCCTCTCTTCTTTTTAACCTGGTCATGGAAACCTCATGGAAGGCTCTGTGCAATCCAGTTTAGCCAGACTGGAAGCCCAGCAGATGATGCCCCCAAAAATATAGTCGTTTAACCAGGATAAAAACTGTAGATTAAAAGTAAATTGAGAGAGAATGCAACCCCAAATAGCAACGCATCTACGTCAAAAAGTAATAGAGGAAACATTGCTAATATCAGCCATTCAACACAACTGAAACTGATTTCTCTAATGCAGATCTAATGGAAGGTGCCAGGAATCCAGAAAGATCTCCTCTCTTCCACATTAAGAATAAGCCCAGAACGACAATTTGACATCTTGCTTACAGAAAGACTCAAACTCCATTACAAGCTATTTAATTCAGTAACGGAATTGCTAAACACAATTACCCAGCCTGTGTTTTGCAGCAGGTCAGACCATTATAATAATTATAAATAATTATAATAGCTTCTTTTGATACAGAAGAGTCTCTTAAAGCTCAAGATTGTTCAGACTGAAGGCTACTTTATAACAGAAGAAATGTCTCTAAAATTTGAAGACTTCATTGAAGTGACTCACATATAGATATGGAAAGCAGGATCAGTATCTTAAGCATAAAGGACACCTTAGACAGGCAAGCATAGGCTACAAAAGTTGTTCTGAGTTGGTTTGTTGTTGGTTTTCTTCTACAGAAAGTCCTTTTCAAAGGAAAGAGAAGTTGTTAACCACAAGTTGGAGCAGCTTAGACTAGTCTGCATCTTGCGGTTGTCTACGAAGAACAAAAAAGCAACCTAAATTCATCAGTCCTTTCCAAAAAGCATCTGTTACTTTTCCTGTGCAACCACTACTAAATCAGCACCTGCCCTGGCTGCCATTTCAGCTGTTTGGCGTCTTATAGCAATTTGAAATTGTCAGGGAAAATGTTCAGGAAATACTGGGAATACAAATTCAAAACTAAAAAAAACAAAAAAATTTTTCTATGTTTAATTAAGCAGGCAATGTTTGTCATTTAATAGAGGGGTTGATTAGTAATACCCATCAATTTAATTACAGAAAACATATTAAAAAATAAAGGTGAAATAGGCAGCTAATTTCAGAGACCTTGGTACCTAATGTTCAAAATTAATGCTCAGTCAATGCAAAAATGGAAACATACTTTAACTTGTATTTCCTCGATATGCTTTTCTCCCATTTTGAGATTCACAACTGGAAAAATAAACCAGAACGTGTCATTCTGGGTTAATTTCCTACCAGTACGTTACACCTTTGAAGCTGGAATTGACTCCTGCTGGACTGAACGTTCCTTTCAGCTGAGGCAGTTCCACATTGTATACGCTGGTTGCCAGCTTCAATTGTTTTATCTCAGATTTTTAAAAAATGCAAGAATCTGTAGAAGAAATGGAAAAAATATAGTTAATCTGCTAAAGAAAGTTAATTTAGAAATTAGAAGTTTAGGTGTTCAGTCAGCTCTCCTACGTACCCATTCCCATTAATGGCAC
This sequence comes from Dromas ardeola, assembly GCA_013398915.1. Lineage (NCBI taxonomy): Eukaryota > Metazoa > Chordata > Aves > Charadriiformes > Dromadidae > Dromas > Dromas ardeola. The sequence goes on along the minus strand of VYZM01015764.1, from coordinate 234,343 downwards.
GATAGAGCAAGTCTGGAGAGACTGGAAGAGAAATCCAGGCCTTCCAGTCTTTGTATATCAACTTTAAGGGGTCCGAACCTGTTATTAGGAACCTGTCATTGCTCTGCCTATTTAACTAGAAGAGATCTTAAATGTGAAATTTGTTTTCAATTGAGTTATATGTATTCATTTATAATATTAATTTATATTTTTTGCCACAAACAAGCTGTATACTGCAAGTTAAAAGCCCATGACTTCGCAGAAATACCAGAGAGGATGATGTTAATGTATTCAAAAAGCAGAACTAGGAAGAAAGTGTTTCTTTTAAACAATTGAGACCATTGGGTTTTACACTAATATGTAACTAATGTGCTGCAGCTTATCAGTTCATCAATTTTGTATTCAAGTCGTATATACAAGTCCTTGCACTGAAAAAATGTGTAGGCTTCTGCTTATATTAACCACCAATTCTAATATCATACTTTGATGAGGTTTGATCCAAGAACATTGCAAGTAGTGAGTCTGGCTGCTGACTTACTGGGGTTTGGCTCCTGCACGTACAGTGCTTTCATATGAAGTTAGCAGCCCCTGTTTTTCTGAGCATACCCAGTCTTCAGTCTGCTCTGAAAAATGCGAAGGTAAGAATCATTTTCACGTAAAAGGCAGGCAAAATCTTCATTATGTTTTTCCCTTCTCTGTCCTTTTATTCAGGTACCCTTACCATTTAAAATGTTGTTGGTTGAGAGGTGGATTTGTCACTCTCATCACTCACTGGTTGTGATTTATTTGCCTCGGCAATCCCGGCTCCCTCTGAGAGATATTGTGGAGATGTGAGCAGAAGCAATCTCGCAAGGGGTTAATGCTGTAATCTTTTTTGTAGCCTGTTTATAATCCCAACAGTGGGCCAGTAACAGAAGAGGGTGGATCTAAATAAAGTACGGGAGGGGATGTGTGTGCGCGTGGATGTGGGTGCATGCGTGTGAGCGTGTGTGTGCACGCGGGCTTTGCTTGTCTGAACTGCCTGGTGTGCCCCCGGAATAAATCCTGCTCAGCCTCAATAGGACTCTGTGTGCCGGCTGCTCCTGACGGAGAGTTAGAAGAGCTTCCTTGCACAACTGCCTCTCCCCTGTTTCTCCTGAAGGTTTCGTTCAGAAATGTGTTTGCTTCCTGAAAGAATGGGCAAATAGTTACAAACACCCCCCCGCCCTTCTTCATCAAAGCTGACCTGTGGATACTGAAGAATGGAAATAGTTGATGCAAGCTTCCTCGGGAACGGTACCAATATTACTGCTTTCCTGTGCGATATCATCTTGGAAAATGACACTTTTTTCTGTGTGGATGATCCACCTTATCCTTCTAAAGGTATGTATAGAAAAACAGATTTTTTTTCAGGCAGATTTAGTTCTAGCTGGAAGTAGAGCTACTATGGAAAGAAACAGTTACACAAGGCTTTTTCTGTGAGGGAGTGCAAAATCAACTGCTTGCTGGTAAGTTAGGATGAGAAACAGGCAGGAAAGAATTTAGTATGTGCTGGCTTTTCCATGTTAAAAATTCAACTGGAACAAAATTTGGATATAATGGAGAACTAAAACAGTAGCACTATTGGACACAAAATGTAAACAGCTCTGCTAAGGACTTGGAGAAACATGATTTTCACTCTTCGAGCAATTCAGTAACAATGGAGTTATCTGATCTGATACCGTGCATGAAAGTGATTAAATATGAAATTATGGCCCTCTGAGGCTGAAAAAAATATCCATGTATTAAAATATTTTTGATTGCTGTAACGTGTTTCTTACTTTGGCATAAAGGAGGAGCTGCCCTGGTGAGTGAGTGGTGCACAGCAAGAGGTGTGAGCAGAACCTGCTTTTAAGAAGTTGTATTTGGCTCTGCAAATGTCCCTTGTACTGCAGGTATTTGCATTGTAACGTTATGCAAGTCAGGTACATCAGAATAAGTTTAAGAATTTCAGAACTTTCACTGATGTTGCATTGGTGTAAAGACACGAACCTCAGTAAAACTGAATACAGAAAGGCTTTTACCTTTTGATTCAAGGATGAAACATGTACTACTAGTCTGTGAGCTGTATGCTGCGTAACTGATTTCCCCTTGGTACAATTTTCAGATTTGCATCAGATAATTCGGATTCTGCTGTATTGTTTGATATTTCTGCTCAGCGTTTTGGGGAACATTCTGGTAATTACAGTGCTGATAAGGAACAAGCGGATGAGAACGGTCACCAATACGTTTCTGCTGTCACTCGCAGTCAGCGACCTGATGCTCTGCATTTTCTGCATGCCGTTCACCCTCATCCCCAACCTGCTGAAAGATTTTATTTTTGGTAGCACCGTTTGCAAAACTGCCACTTATTTCATGGGTAAGTGTTGGAACTTTATACTTATTTTGAAGACCGACTAATGAGATATGGAAGAAGTTCACTAAAGACCAGTAAAAAGCTGGTTGTTTCCATCTGCAACTGAGCAGTTACCAAAATCACGAAGAAACAACTTCGTTGCGCAAATCTTCATGGTTCTGGTTTCCTCAGTCTGGTCCAGCAAAACACAGAGGCACCTCTTAATTTTAATGACACACAGAAGTGTTTGGCTGGATCAGGTTAAGTGAGAAGTACGTTGCATGAGCAAGCTTAGTGAGGAACCCGGCACACGCGCTTGCTTACCCATCACTGAGAGTTATTAGCAGTGGCCAAAGCACCCCTCAGAAACGATGGGGTTGTAGGGTCCCCACTAAGGGCAGATTTTGCCCACAGATTTTTGGTAGCAGTGATACATGAAAAAAAAAACAACAGGCCAAAATAGGTGTCATTTGCGGAGCTGGAAATTAGAGCAAGCACCTTTTGAGAACAGAGCTGGTGTGATCAGAGCTCACCAGGAGACCACAAAATACAGGTACAGGTTTCAGAGGCGGACTTTAAGAAGCTCCACTTTTATATGCCTTCCCGCACCCACTTTGGTTGTGGGGCCAGGAGTTTCAAAACGCCTGGATTACGTATGTCCGTCTAAGCGATTTTGTCTCACTTCCAATACTTCCTGTGTGTTTGCTTGTTTCTTAAAAAGAAAAAAAAAAACGAATGAGAACATTATGTAAAGTTTTTGCTGCCTTGGGAGACCCTCAGTTTGTGACAGAAACCTCAGGTCCCTTTTCAACCCTGCCCTTGAGCGCTTTGATGCAATGTGAAAGTACACACCTAAAGTGTGCGAATGGGAAATCAACATCTTTTTGTAGATAAAACCAATAAAACCAAAGGCCATGTTTAAACAATTGTAATGAATTGCTGTCATAAATACCATAAAAAATTACCGCAGCATTGTCATCTTTCTTTTTATTTCACACTGTGTAAATCACTTTATAAAAAAAAAAAAGCAGTGAAATATTTTCAAACATGAAGTTTCTCATTATGAAGGTGTTTTATTTTAAGAATCAGAACGTGGATATTTCCCATTAGCAGTTCAGGTTAACGAGGCTTCTATTGACAGACACTGACATCCATTGTATCGCCTATGCTCTTAATCTCGCACTTTAAGATGTAGTAAAACTTAGTTTAAACTACAGATAATTTGTGTAAAACAAGCTGTAAAGATATTGGCGTTTTATATTTTTGACCCACATTAGAACATTTGCAAAGATTATTAAATGAAAGCTCAGCCACTGATAGAAAAAAATTGTGAAAAAATTAATACCTATAATCTTGCAGCGGTAAACTGGAGCACCTCGGTGAGAGAAATACAGACCACTGCGTTATATTTTATAACGTATGAATAGGAGGAATCAAGGGCACTTGAAGGACAAAGATTCTGTTTCATGACTTCATTTCTCCTGCTTCGTAACTCCATTAGCATCTAATTAAAAAAGTGATAACATGTTTAATTGTCTTGAATGAGAAAATCAGATCACCAGTCAAGCAGAACACTTAAAAATTAAAACAATAGAAGAGGCACTATGAACTTCTGTGTTAGAAGTGTAATTAACAGCATACTAATCCCACTGATTTCAAATGCTTGTTTGAATTTCAGTGCAATTACTGCAGTGTATAAACCACAGTAGCAAAGAGAAGAATTAGGAGGGAAACTGTCTTATTTCCCTGTTTGACAGAGTGAATCTTTTCTCTTGGTCTTCTGGAGTTAGAGAAGCACAGAGCAGGAACATCAGTCTGGAGACTCAGCCCTATTGCCCACCCGCTCTTTGCTGACTTAATCAGTATGATATTTATGAATATTTTTGCTTATAAATAGATTGCTATATTTTTAATTTTATATAGAATCATAGAATCTGTTGGGTTGGAAGGGACCTTTAAGGGTCATCTAGTCCAATCCCCCAGCAGCAAGCGGGGACATCTTCAACTAGATCAGGTTGCCCAGAGCCTCATCAAGCCTGGCCTTGAATGTCTCCAGGGATGGGGCCTCCACCACCTCTCTGGACAACCTGTTCCAGTGCCTCACCACCCTCACTGTAAAGAACTTCATCCTAATGTCTAATCTAAACCTACCCTGCTCTAGTTTAAAACCATTGCCCCTCGGCCTATCGCTTCATGCCCTTCCAAACAGCCCCTCCCCATCTTTCCTGTAGGCCCCCTTCAGGTACTGGAAGGCCGCTATAAGGTCTCCCGGGAGCCTTCTCTTCTCCAGGCTGAACAACCCCAACTCTCTCAGGCTGACTTCATAGGAGAGGTGCTCCAGCCCTTGGATCATCTTCACAGCCCTCCTCTGGACCCGCTCCAACAAATCCATGTCCTTCTTATATACGCGTCATGAAAGTTAGCAAGACTATTTGAAAACAATACGAGCCATTAATAACAAGAGAATAACCTTTTTTCTTTATTTTATATGTATAGGTGTGTCTGTAAGTGTATCTACGTTCAACCTGGTTGCCATATCTCTGGAGAGATACAGTGCCATTTGCAAACCTCTGCAGTCCAGGGTCTGGCAGACAAAATCTCATGCCTTGAAAGTGATTGCTGCTACCTGGTGTGTTTCCTTTACGATCATGTCACCGTACCCGATTTACAGCAAGCTGGTACCTTTTACCAAGTATAACAACACCACAGCTAACATGTGTCGGCTCCTTTGGCCAAGTGATGTCATTCAGCAGTCTTGGTGAGACATAACTGACGGTTAGCAAATGCATAATTATCGGGTGGAAAACAGGATTTCATGGTAGCATTAAGCCTATTGAAAATCAAGTATTAACCTTCAGCAAACATTTACACTTCTATCGTGCTTATTTGAGAAGTGAAAAAAAATAGTAATATTTTAAAGCTGCTTACATTTTGGCACTTGCATGACTTTTCCCTTGTCACAGGAATGATGCCCAATGATTCTCTCTATGGTCCGCTAAGCCCCTACTGCCACTGTAAAGAAAGCATCTGTCACTCTCCAAGTAGGAATGCTGCTTTCACTCATTCATACGTAAACTTAAATATTTTCAGAGAAATCCTCGATGAATCTTTGAAAAAACTGGACACATGCAAGTGTCCATCTGTGTGCAGAATATGAAAAGTTGCAGAGATTGCAAACGCCCTTCCTGATAACCAGACCCTTTTGGTGGTCATTTACAGAGCACAGGGGTGAGGGGAGAGGCATTGCTACAAATCCTACACATCCAGGCAGAATAAGTAAATAGTAGCGCTATCAAGCAGCAATGGTATTTAGACATTGTGTCCTTGCACGGTGACTAAACACTTTCACTGGCACTGAGAAAATGTAAGAGTTTTTTTGGCTACTGAAGGTCACTTGGAACTGGGAACAAGATTAAAGTATGCACTACTTCAGTACGGTGTATCCACAAACCCAACATGTTTGTATCAATGCTTTCAGCAGTCTCACACATTTGCCAGTATGAGAACAGATGAGCAGGGAGGCTGCAGGGCGAAATTCTCTCCTCCGTGGTGTCATTGCAGATTCCCAGGTGCGTTAGTGACTTTGCACCAAAGTCCTAGGGAGAAGAGGAGACGTAGGCTTGTGAACGATTTCCCCAACTCTTAATCCCATTAGATAAGCTGCCTTGGAGAGTAACAGATGTGCAACCAAGGAAAACCTCCTTCCTTTAGCGAAGGGGTTACCGGCCCTGGGATCCCTCCCCGGGGGCTCTGCACGGCCCCAGGATGAAAGCCCAGGTCGTGGCTGCTCCGTCCCTGCCCATGTGTGCCACGACCCTTGGCAAGCCAGAGCTCACCGAAGCAGCGACCGCCAGTACCAGGGGCTCCTTTGAGAATCAGCAGCTGCTCATTTGTCTTCTGCAAGGCAATTTTTACATCATTCAAAGCTACAGGGCATCCGATGCTCGTCTGGTTGCAGCAGAGAGCCCCACTTCATGGGCAGAGAGTCCTCCTGCCCCCTCTAACCACTATGGGAGCGCCCACCTCCTCTGGGCCCATGGAGGTTGGGTGACGGACGCTTTGCAGCCACGATAGCCTTGTTCCTGCTTTACTTTTCTGGGGGAAGAAGGAGGAGAAGAGGTGGGAAGCTTCTAATTTCCAGAGCTGTCAAAAAGATGCTTCGTATTAGCATGAAAAAATTTCAGAAAAATCTTAAAATCCTGCCCCCCCCAATTCTCAGCTGGAGAAAAAGAAGTTTTTCTGGTTTTGTGCTGTTCCCTGGTCTCAGTTTGTCTTTTGGTTCTTTAGGTACACTTTCCTGCTGCTTATACTCTTTCTTATACCTGGGATTATAATGATGGTTGCGTATGGCCTAATTTCTTTGGAACTCTACAGAGGAATAAAATTTGATACCAGCCAGAGAAAATCTTCACGAGGTAACATTTAATTTTTTGAGTTGGAGTTTTTTAGTTTTTTGTTTTGTTTTGTTTTGGTTTTTTTTTAAGTTGGAGTTGAAGATATGAGCAGTCATCTTGAGGCTACTAAAAGCAAAATTTTCTATTTGCAAAAATAGACATTATGGTCAGTTATGGTCGTGAACCTACCAGATGCATTTGTTGACTGAAGTTATTCCATTATTCACTAGCAAATAATTCCTCACCTATGGCTTGCTTGCAAAGGCAGGATGCGTTAAATTTCTAATTTGCTCATTAGAGAAACACCAAGATTTTTTTTTATCTGGCCATGGGTGAGGACCATTTCTGTAAATAAATAAAATAAAAATGGTCCAATTCAGATAGATATAATTTTGAAAATAATCTTCGGCAAATACTTGAGCAAACAGTGTTCTTACATCTTTTGCATCAATTTGTATAGAGTTGAGACATATATTGGGAGATAGCAGACGCAGAGCAGCAGATATACAGCTGACTCAAAATTAGGACAGTGCTTTCTTTACAGCAGTTGTTCAGTCGCGAATTATGTTGTTTATTTAGACTCCATACTTTGTTCTGTATTTTGAATCACTGTTCAGAGATATTTTGCCAACTATTTAAGTACTAATTTATACGTACAGAAAGAAAAATAAGTACCTGCAGCGCCAAATACGAGGATGGAGATGGATGCTACCTCAACAAAACCAAAAGAAAAAGGAAAATGCCGTTGCAACAGCTCTCTGTTACCAGCCATAGCAAAATAGACAGGGTGAGAAGCAGCAGCTCTTCTGCCAACTTAATGGCCAAGAAACTCGTCATCCGCATGTTGATGGTGATAGTGATTTTGTTTTTCCTTTGCTGGACTCCCATCTTCAGTGTCAATGCCTGGCGCGCGTTCGACACCACGTCGGCAGACCAGCGTCTCTCAGGAGCTCCCATCTCCTTTATCCACTTGTTGTCCTACACTTCTGCCTGCGTCAACCCCATCATATACTGCTTTATGAACAAGCGTTTCCGCATGGGCTTTCTGGCCACTTTCACCTGCTGTGCGAAGCAAAAGCCCCCTGCAATACGGGGAGAGGTTGGTGACGAAGAGGAGGGGAAGACAACAGGAGCTTCGCTCTCCAAGTGTTCTTACACACACATGAATGCATCCGCGCCCCCCTGAGCTGCGTCAGAAGAGGCTACCGGCAGCCTACAGAAATTCAAACATTTATCACCTGGTCTTGGAAAGTGACTGCGGCATCAGCTGAACATGGTTTAGTTCTGAGGTAATGAAACACTTCAGCTGACAGTAAACGCAGCGAGAGTTTTATGGGAAATGGATGCTATCGCCGGCTGAGCTTTATATCACTTTCCCTTCAAAAGTACAAAGGAAGAAGAGGGCTCTTTGAAGATAAGGGACTTTATAAAACACCTTAGAAGATGCTCTACTTGTCATAAATTCTCCTGTAAAAATTGGTGTCCTTTACATCAACAGTTTTGCTCAGTTTTCAGCTGCAGTTCTGAGGATCTCTTAAAATTTCCAAGACACTAATAGATTCTCCTCAAACATGAATACATGTATTGCAGTCTTCACTTTGATATCTATGCCTCATAACCAAAATTTTTCAGTTACACTCATAGTATTTTTTCACGTTATTTTGGTTGAGCTAATACATGTTGAGATCGTTTTGGTGTCACGGTCAATTAAAAGAAGAATTCTGGGGTGGGGAGAATGGGCTTGTTCATGTGAAAATAATGCTTCTAAGTAAAATAATTTTTTTTTTTAATAAAATGGAAATAAAGATTGGTGACTTTGTGGATGGAACGCATTCTTCATTTAGGCAATAATCTAAATTAACATAATTTCATGTGTTTTTGGAATAAAACCCACAGAACAAGCACAAAGAAGTGGCTTTCTTCTGTGCAACTGCGAGCACCCACGCCTGCAAGTGGCAGCGTCTTAGATGAGTCCCAAAGGCTCATGTGGAAATTGTCACACTGGGAAGCAGAGGGATAAATGGTCGGGATACAGGCAAAGAGGTGATTTTACAAAAGACACAGGACTGAAGACGTAGGATGATGCCCACGGTAGTAAGACATTTCACAAATACATCCACAGCCGCTCCTGTTGTGGTGCTGCCGACGTGAAAATAGAAGCCATTGGGTGTAGAAAGGCAGAGACAGCACAGACAACGAGGAAAGGCTGACAGACTTCGCCAGAAAACATAGTTTTCCTAAACTTTGGAACAACTATTTTCTCCACCTACAAGTACCTGTTAACAGACTCAACATAGAAAAAAAAATAATCTTTGAATGATGTAACTGTTAGTAGTTTCTTGAGCAAAGAACTGCGGCTCGTTCCTGTGCAGCACAGGGGTGAGGGGGGGTTCGGGTCGTGGTCTTTGCTCTGTGGAGCTTGGCAAAAGTCATTCATTTACCTGGTTTTGTGAAAATATCCTGTGGGAGATGCTTCTGTCTTCTAGCTCAGTCAATATCATTTAAAAAGCTTGTTATTAGTTGAGCACGGCATGGAATGCAGATGTGGATATTAAATATAACCACTCTCAAGGGTTTTAATCAGAAAAATCTGATCTCTTTATAGAATTATTTTAAATTGGAAATATAGTTTGGGTTCCAGGCACCCAGATTCATGTTCTGCACTCAGTTATTGCCTGAAACGGTTTACCCATACAACTTAGCACACAATTTTGGCTATTATATTTTTTGCATCCAGCTTGTCCACAGACAGGAAATTAAAAAAAAAAATAATATAAACACTATTTATGCACAATCCATTGAAACAATGTTTTGCCTGCCACGTTAATAAAGTAGCACCGTTCCAGGAACAGTGCTGAGACGACTGACATCGATCTGAACTTCTGCAAATAACCACTGAATTAAATTAAGGGATTTAATTCATAACAATGAAATGAAAATTTTACTTCACTTAAGGGTGCAGGATGAGACCCTCTACAAACCTGCGTGTTGAAACTGAAGGCACAAACCTAGCTGCTTTTGGATTTAGGTGGAATAGCGAGTGCAGAAAAAAATACTTGTGAAGTATTTTATACCATTTGAAAGTCCGGCTTTATTATAGGACATAGTTTAAAAAAATTTCTTTAAGAAAAAAAAAAAATATCACATTTTAATAGTATACTGGATGTGAATATTGCTGACTACGCGCTGTAAAGCGAGACAGCCTGTTTCACAGTTCTGCATGCACTTTAAAAAGCAAATTCCTTTCTGTAGGTGTAGATTCCCCAGTACCTTTAGAGCCCGTGTAGCGGTACATGCGCCATTCACCTGCTCCCACTGGTTTAGTCTGAGGATAGTGGTTTCAGATAAAAAGCAAAAGCTATTTTCAACAATGCCTTAATCAGATCACAGCCCCCCCATGGCCTCCAGGACCTGTGGCTGAAAGGAGCAGAGTCTCTGATTGATTCCCCGCTCGTAACTCTCAGGGAGCACAATTTGGAGGTGATGAAGTGAGGGAGGCAGGAGAAGAACGTCCTGATGTAGCGGTGGTTGGGCGACAATCAAGGAAGGGTTAGAAATGTGCCAGAAAGGACACCTTGCCATTTGCCCAGAGCTCGACCTATGCATGTGTCATTCTTACCCTCCATTACTCTCTACGCACCTTTTTTTTTTTCTAAAATTAATCACAAACTCTTTGCCCAAGCTCCTGAAGTCACAAGCCTTAAGGCAGATTCCATCAACAAGTAGGAATTAAGTTTTTAAAATGTAATATTCAATCCATTCATTATGTCGTCTTCTGCCCCAGTCTCGTCGCAGAGGAAATTTCAGCCTTTCTGCAACCTGCATGCATTTTAATGCCGTTTTTCCTGATCTGTGCGTTACAGAAATCATTCCTGCCTCTGCATGTTGCCCTTTCTTTGCTAAAGAGTCATGGAATCCTCCCAGCACCTTTAATTCAGATACTGCTGTTAATGGAAATGTACCGTCAACAATAAATATCAGTGGAATAAACTGATACAAAAATAAACTAAACTATGATGTCTCTTTATTTTAGCATCATTAGTTTATAGGGGTTGGGGGGGGAAATCCTATCCTAAAAGTCTAATTTTACAGGGGGAATTACCTAATGGCAAACTGTTTCCCAGATGTAGCAGACAAATGGCAAAACAATACATTTCAGGTGTATAATGCCCATGAATCTCTGAAGTTTCACTCTTCTTCCCCTTTCTCCCCTGACTCACAGGTTTTTTTTCTCCCTTTGTCTTTCTCTTATCCTTTTGGGCTGCATGTCACCATCTCTTTTTCTTCCTTCCCCTTCCCAGTCTCTAGCTTACTTTCCCCCCACTGACAATTGCTAGATATTTTTTTTTTTTTTGCGCTCTTTGCCAGGTTTATTTTCCTTCCCAGATTTACTTTCCCAGAAAGCACACTCATCTTCATGTCCCCCCATCACTTCAGGCAGACAGACTCCTGAAACGCGTTACTCCAAGCGCTGTACCCTGCCCACACCCCCACGGTTCTGCCATCGCCGCTTACGACCCTGCGCCTGAGTTCACACATCGTCTCTCTTGGACACCGGCTCCTGGCGTGCTCAAACATCGGTATATACTAGTCTGTAAAACAAAACCATAGAGCTAAATAACATCCAAGTCCTCCTTTGCTACTTCTGTCATTACGACTTGCAACCTCTATTATTAGGGCACGCTTTAAAGACAGATGCCTAAAACACTGCTAAATACAGCAACTGGTGAGGGGTCAAATTAAGGATATATTTCACTGTTGCCAGGGCAAAATATAGATGGCTCTGAATGAAAAGCGGCATGGAATTTGGATCTGCAGCCACTAAAGGTTCACACCCCCTTACGTGAGTCATGGCCTCTTTTCTGATGCCACCAAGCCCTTCTTGGCAAGGTGGTGAGGCTGTCTGGGGTTCCACCTGCTCCTCCATCCCCACCTCTCCTCCATCCCCACCTCTCCTCCATCCCCATCCCGCTCCTCCATCCCCATCCCGCTCCTCCATCCCACTCCTGCTCCTCCTGCCTCTGAGCTCGGGGATGGTGCAACCCGCGTTCACGCATCGTGGCTTGTCACGACACTTTTCTGCCTTGGAACAGATTATTTCAGGATTGGACTATACTGAAATAATACAATACAGAAATATTTCAGCCAAAGCACAGCAAATAAAGGCACACTCACACCGTTTCTAACCACGTTTAGCAGGATTTCTCTAGCAGCAGGCACTTGCACAGACCACACGCACAACTGTGCTGGTGCGGGGGCTGATGGGAAGATACCTGCCTTTCCTGGGACCTCACAGATACAGGCTGCCAGGAAAACCTGGATGAACAACTGTGTAGCGCAGGGTATAACACTGATAGTGTTTCTGAACCAAAGATACTCTGTGGTTGGACTCACTTGCACTATGCACAGACCAGAACGGCATTCACCCACTGCAGCCAAACCATCTTGTAATCTTACGATTGCGATGGTGAATGCAGTTTTTTAAATGTTTTTTCCCTCATGAAGCATTAACCTTCATTTAGGTGCTGGGAGGCTTTTAATGGCTACTCATCTCCTTTATTTTCTCAGATACCCAGTTTTCCATAGCTGATGCTTTTTTATACAAATCAAGGTACGCAAACTAAGAGTGTCTTCAGATTCAAGGACCATAGTTACCTCCTCTTCCATTTCTCAGGGCTTCGGTAAACGTGCCCCTTTTTTTTCTCAGTCTAAACTGAATGAACGTTGAGCTAAACTTAGGGTTCATAGTGGGAAAAGATGCCTATTCTCAAGAGAAAAGTGAAGAAAGATAAAGCTTAATGGCTTTGAGTCAGAATTACATGAAAGGGGAGGCTGTAATCTTCTTATTACAGCATCAAAGACAAGGTGGTAGAGAGTATGAAAAGAACTGGGTTTTTTCCCCATCTGGGGTTTTTTTGGTGGTGTTTTGGTTTGGTTTTGTGGGTTTTTTTTGGTGTTTTTGGTTTTTTTTTTTTGTTGTTGTTGTTTTTTTTTTCCCCAAAATGTCTTGCTTTTCCATTTAAAACATGACACAGATCAACCAAACCACACGCTTCACTCTGGTGTGCATCTAGGTCAGCAGTTTGCTTATTCTCTGACCGCAGTTTTCCGACGCATTTTTCTACATGCGTTATTCAGTTCTGTTAAACAGCTCCAGCTTTTTATGCACACTCCATCCCCAGCTCTTCTCTCACCAGGTACCTCCACAGCATAGCAATGTGTGCCTTAAAGATGGCAGAATTTCTGTTTAAGTAAGCGGTTTATAAAAAGACCCATTTCTAACATTACCTTTTTATTTTTGCCCCCCTGCAATGCTTGTTAGGCTGCCTTGGGTACCAAAAAAAATGCAAAGGAAATGCTGGTGAGCTGTAAAGCTCCTGCTTTTCTTACCTAATGGCAAATCATCCCTGCTAGGAGTTACTTGTCAGCATCTCTACAGATGATTATGGCATGAAGAGTTTTCTTTGGCTTCTGCTCCCAGTTGTGTCCAAAAAGCATTAATGTTGAAGTAGTGAGATGTCAGTTGTCCACTGTACTGTGAAACAAGAACAAAACATCTTCATTAGCACCAGCAGGTAGCAAACATCGAGTAGGAATCATCCCCTATGGGGTAAACACCATTTAATTGATTTCCTGCTATTTTGGCAGTTATTAAAATTTTTTAAAACATCTCCTGATAAAATGAAGACATGCAACACGTATACAGAGTTCAATTTAAAACAGCGTACAAATCACTGCATCGCTCCCGTGAACATCGTACAAGTACCAGTGTTACAAAACAAGCGTGAAGAGCAGTCACACGTACGGAACCTAAGCCCGTAGGAAAGAGGCTGCTCGCGCTCTTGGCTTGCTGTCAGACCCAATCTTTTGTTTTTTTCTTAAATGGACAGTGGCTCAGGGCCTTGTTCGGAGAGTATTTAGCAACTGATAAGAGGCCTCATCTGTGACCAAGCGAAGAATGACACACAGAGGTGAAACCGCAGGGGCAACAGCAATAAAGAGGTGACAGTCCCCAAGAGAGAAGAACGTTGCACTGACCTTGGCAAACCTGCTACGGGCCTTCCAACACCTGAGATCTTCAGGATTTCATAGCTAAACTGAAGGTAAATGTGGAGTAACCAAGAGCTGCTTCCTTGCTCTGAAACTGGCTCAAAACTCCGTCCCCATCCCTGTGGTGGCATCTGGCAGCGTTGCCGTGACTAGCTTGCTATTATTGCAAAGGAATATAAGGACAATAGTGTCATCCAAGACAGTCTGTCTTTGGAATTGCTTTTACTGGTGGCTTTCCAAAAGATGGTCCTGCCACAGTCCACGTGCAAGTAGGAAACATAACACTACGGTTACGGCACTGAAACTAAATCATTGTATCAGAGAAGACGCTGCTGCTGCTGCAAACCCAACCTCGCGCCCCTTCCAGCGTCCCAGGGCGCTACAACTAATTTAACGACCCTCTGATCATCTGGTGGGGAAGGAGAGGGATCACCGCAGGACAAGGAAGCTGCCGTGACTTGAAGACAAAGAGCTTTTTATTTGCAGTCCAGATGTGGCCAGTGTTCAACCGAGGTACAAGAATATCAGCAGCGACTAAAGCAAGTTTTCAGCCATAAGACAGGTTCCCACAGTGGGTTTTTAACAAGAAGAAAGTTCAGCTAATATCAAAGCCCTCGTGTCACTGGGATTGCAGAGCTAGGAAAAGGATCCAGGAAACATATCTCAGTGCCCTTGTGTTTATTAAATAAGAAACCTGTTTAAATAGCGTCAACTGACTGAAGTAAAACAATACAGTCCAGGAGAGACTGTCAGGCACAGCTGTGTGTTCCCTGGTATTTTTCAAGCTTTTTTTTTTCTTTCCCCTCCTATTGCATTTATTTCCTTCCTTTTTTCAAGCAGTGAGAAGTAAAAGCTGGTGGAAATCCAAAGAACGTTTATTGAAAGGCAGGGTTTTTCACAAGACATCAAGTGCTTATTAACATCCAACATAACTCCTCCGCAGCGCTTATTTGTCCAATATTTATTGAAACCTGGACAGACTTCTTTGCTACAACACTGAAGCCAAGACTGAGAAGCCTCCCCTTGCAGAGGCTGCGTAGCGGGGGAGAAGAGGAGGCAGAGGAGGGGATGCAAGCGGCGGGTGTACAGCTTTGTCCGATATTGCTTTTGTGAGATTTGTAAGAGACTTGTAAGCGACTGGTAGAAGAGCGAGTATTTCGAAAGACGGTGACTGAAGACAAAGCCGAATCCAATGCGCTTGCAGCTGCAAACGTGGTTCTGCAGAGCCCAAACACAGGGCTAGGGGAGGAAGGGAAGGGAGGGTGAACGGGAANGGGAATTATACTAAGGAGGAAAGAGCAACATGATCTGACCTGTGGAGAGAGAAAAATCGCTGCAAACACTTTTTGGTTTTTGATTGTCAAGGAGCTCTTGAGAGCAAGAGAAAAGGCAGCCGTGCCCTGTATGCGAGGGAGGCACACAGAAGTTTCCCTAGGCAGCAAGACGGAAGGAAAAAATCAAACTTCATTTTGGTTACGAAAGCACTCCTTTTAGGCAAGTTTGAAACCTTCCTAAAGGTTGAAACCAACCCCTTCCTCCCCCCTGCCAAACTGTGGTGCTTGCACTTAATAGTTACAAAGTTACAATCTACTCTTGCCCAGCATCCTGTAAAAGAAATAAATAGAGTGGTACTCCCCGCCAGGAGGAAAGAGGCTTTGCCTCTCCTGCCCCACCTCCAGCTCACTTTTGCTGAAGCTCTTTTTCATCCCAGAGCTTCTGTCGGTCCTCACCCTGACGACCGACAGCAGCAGCTCGTTCCGCAGCTCGCTGCTACCAGTTGGCTTCGCTAGATGATAACTTCCAAATCTACGTGTCTGCTTAGACTGCAGAGCCTTGTACGTCCAATTACTCCAACTCTACCAAGAGCAACATGCTTCTAAATGAATATAAACTTACCAAAATGCAATTTTATAACTGATTCACGTTGCCTCTCTGCTCCCTCCAAATTTAGTTTGAGTAATGTTTTTTAATCTACAACTACATAAAACAAACTGAAGAACTTTGATGTTATTTCCATACGCCTGTGGGCTCAAACGTAGCCATCTGTGCAACTTCAGGCTCTGCTGCTGAGCCAAGAATTGCTATTTACTTACATTTGTCCTTGGTCCTCTCTGGAGGAACATATTTGTGCAAGTGCTTTTGAGCACTTTGCTGTGTCTGTGAGACTCTCTCCACCTGCCTGATCAGTTATCGTAGGCACCAGCCGGGAGGGCTTTGAAGAAGGGACACTTGGAAACACCTGCTTTTTCGTTACACAGTCAAGTAGCTTTACATCCACTTTTTTTTTCTTTTAATATACTGCAAAATTTCCTATCTGGCTTGAGATGCCTTTACTTTGTTTCACAGCTTTAATACAAACCTTTCTCTTTCACCCTCTATGACTGATGTCTAATTCTGGCAATTCCCCTTTTCCACACGGAGTTTGTCCCATCTAACCTGTCACACACAGGCCACCACCGAAACTACTGTTGTTTTGTATCCAGAAAATGAAGGCAATTTTTTATTGCTCCTCCTGATGCATTTTAGTTGGCTTCATCAAACTCTAGAGTTAATTTTATTACTAGTTCAGGATTTCCATGTCCTCTCTGACAAGTTACCTTTCGAAAATGTTGCACCATCTCGCGCATTTTGGTTTCTTGCATTTGGGTCCTTCAGCTCGTTCCACGGCGTGAAGCGAGATGTGACGACTAACTTACCTCTTATGGAATGGCCTACCAATGGCATGGAAAATAAGAGGAGATACAGATGTCTTTTCTAGATTTCATCTTTTGTAATACATTTTAAGGACTGGCAGGATGTATAAATGTATTGTTAAGGGAGGTGGCGGTTTGAGCAGCAAGGAGAGAGTGGATTAAAATTTTTGGCACCTGGTGAAGTAGGAGCAGCATTTTCAAGCCACTGAATGAGTACGTAGATTGTGTGTGTGTCGAAATAAGAGGAAATTAGTTTGAAATGCAGACATTTAAATGTCTTTTGGCCTGGGTGAGTGGATGAAGTAGTTTATACCTGCAACACAAATCTTCAGGAAGGGATAAAACTTGCAAGAAATGCTCCAAATAAAGACCTGCAGAACACCTGAGGTGTTGCTAAAGACTTGGAAACCTCGGATGCTTCAGTAACTAATTCTGCTTCAGCCCCAGTCTGGGGTCAGCCCCATCTAATCCTGTTTGTTCCCAAAGAGCAGCTGCTGCCAGCAATTTTGGGCTTACGTTTGCAGATTCTTTTGTCATCAATGACAGTTCGTCTGGGTAAGGATGTCAGAATAAAGCACAATGTCCCTATTCTCTGGGTATCCGAGAGGAGATTGTGTATTTATTTTCCAGTGTTTGTTCCCACTGGTCTTAAATACATCAGCCCAGAATCCCACCCAGGTGCGTCCATTGGGGCTTTTAATTCTGAACCCAAACACCCATCTATGGAGGGGGGTTGGGGCTGGGGAGGCCACTGAAGCCAAGAGTCTCGTCTGGGTTTGTATCATTCACAAGAAAACAATTCTCCTTTCACCTTCCTAACGAATTGAAATTTTAGCTCTGCCTCTAAGCTGAGATTCCGGCATCTCTCCATTCAAAAGCTCAGCTGATTACCAGGGTGACTTATTTAGATGGCTTAGCAAGTAGAAACCCAGCAAGTGACTGGCATATTCCTCATCAAACAACGGCCAGCGGGGGTTCTCTGGGCAGCAGCTAGAGTTTGAAGCCCAGTAGCCCCCAGTTTCCCTTATACACAAATCCATTCTTATCCCTTGCAGTTTTGTCTATGGGACTGTGCCCAGATCCTTATCAAGGACCTGAAAGCACTGAAGGGGGTGGTTCTTCAGCATCCTCAGTGAACATGGCTTTGCTTTTCATTTGTGAGCATCAAATCATTTGCATTTCTCCACCTCAGGGATATAATTCACTCCTCGAAGAACTTCACAGTTCAGCTTCAACCGGGAAGTTCGGTGAAGTGAAAGTTCGTCGTGAGCTTTCCTATTAAACTATCTAATCAAAAATTTTTTGATGGACATGAGCCAGAGTGAACCCTTTTTGGCGGGAAGAAAGCTTCTCTAGTCCAAGACAGAATTTCTGATTTAAGATGAGAGAGAATCAGGTTTTAGTTCTTCCTCTTCCTGCTTCAGAAAAAGGATTTAAACCTCAGTTTGCCCCATTCCAGGCAAAATGAACCCACTAAACGGTTACCTGTAAGACAGATTTTACAGCCTCTCTGGTTTGGGGTTTTATCAATGCCTATACACTGTTGTTTATTGGAAAACCAGGGAAAACAGATTATAAATGCCTAGAGAAACAATTACTGTACTTCAGTGGGATGCAAGAAAGCTACTCATGTCCCAGCTTGGCATCCAAAGCAAGTATCTTGATCAGACTTTTTTTTTTTTACCCTTTTCCATTTTTTCCCCATAAACTTGCTCCATGTGGCCCTGTAGAATACATCAGTTTGGTTAAGATTAGGTAAAAGCAAGAGGATTTCAACTTGGACGCCACAAAAGCCCGAGTTTTCCTGGTAGATACCTTATATATGATTTGATATTTTATACCTGAGCCCTTGTCTGTTTGCCAATGACAATTAATGAATTGCTAGAGAACAACAGATTGTAACTTGTTCTGCAAGAGTCCAGCAGCTTATTAAATTATTAACATTCCTCTGTTATTTGATCTTTCCCATTTTACTTTGTTAGGTTTTGGAATCAAATGATTCGTAAGCTCTGTCTGTCGAGGCAACACCGTAACTGGTACTCGACAGAGGGGTTTCATGTGTGATCGTCCTCCTTCCAAGTGAACATCACTGTTGGCCAGTGGGAAGAAAACCCCTACCAAAGAGCATCTCCTCTTGGCCTTTACGACAAGCAACACTCAGACTCTAATGACTGAATCCATTACATGATTCGTAACTCCCATCAGCCCAGAAATTTCCAGCAGTCTGGCTTAAAAACTAGCACTCACCTTCACTGTTACCTCTCTCCTTCCATTTTATGTAATAATTTGGCAGTACTTACGTTTAACTTAAGGTCTAAAGTCACTTTTTCCACCCCAGCGTGGGACCTGGACAAACGTCCTTTGCATCAGGATATTACCTGCATCAGAATAATGAAAACTGTTCAATTTGCTCTGAACACGCCATAGTGGTTTTGCAGAGAACACTTCCCAGGCTGACTACCATTTAAACATCATTTTTAAACAAAAGGAACATTTTCCATAGGCACATAAATACTCAATTAATTGAAAAACAAGACAAACATCAATATAGTGTTCACTCTAATATGAGCAGCTGCAAAGAATTTACTTGTTAAAGCAGGATGAAAGTACAGGGGAGAGAAAGAGAAATTAGACTGTAATATAACGTGAAGCTAATTAATAAACTTTTCTCAGATCCCGGCAGATGAATGCGAAAACTCTACCCATATTTCATAACTGTATTCCTCAAGGTAGCTGGAGGAACCAGCTGCAAACAGAGACTCACATATATTTTTTAAAAGCTATGACTACGTGACATATTTCAGTTTTCTCCTTGCTGTGAAGAAAATGCAGGTAGTAAGCCTAAGTTTATTGTTTTGCCATCCTAACATCCACAGAGAGCAGACGGATTTTTTTTTTGTTTTCTAATTTAACACATTTATATTGGTAGCCGATACCTATTTTCTATACGTTTACGTGTAAGCTGACAGCAAAAAGTTGTGCCAAAGTAGAATTTTATCAAAATTTATCATTTCAAGCTGTGAATTTCGAAGAAGTCCAGAATATAAAGACACCCAGATCACAAATTTTAGGGTGAAACACACTTGGCTCACAACTGCTCAGAGAAAGAACAAGGTATCTGAAAGCAGAAATACAAAACAACAATAAAAATCACATCACATTTTTTTCTTTGAATAAACAGCATAAAATTGTTACTAAGTTGAAAAATAAACCACTTGCTAGAAAGTGCAGATGTATTTGAAAGCTTAAACACTCACCGATTGCATTTATCCTCCCAAAATACGGAAAACAATTTTCCTTATCAACATTATTTGTAAATTAAGTAAAGAATAAACCACTTTTTCAGACCATTGTTTGATTTGTATGTCTATTAAGTCTCCAAGGTAAAAGTGTTCACCAAAGATAGATTTAGAAGCCCAAAACTTTCTGCATGTGTGAAACTGGGAAGATGACGTAAACACCAGTCCCACAAGGGAGGTCAATCACATCAAGCGGAGCCCAAAGCCCAGATGGCTCCTTAAACCCCGGCATGGAGTGGCAAAAGGACCGGCAAAACAGACACACACGCCCACAAAAAGGTTAATCCACATCAGGCCCTTCAGAAATAATTCAATTTGCTTGCAACTCTACTCTGAAATTTGCAATAACCCATCGGTAATTTGCACAGCGCTGCCACAAGGCATTTCCATTTGGAAAAAAATAAAGCACGCTCCTACTTCATCAAGAATTTTGTGTTAGTTGTCTACTTTGTCAATACAAGATTTAATGCTATATTATTTATTTTTTTTTTTGGTGATGGTTTCACATGGCATTCTGCTTTGTGTTACTGCAGATTGCCAGCCTCTGTCACCTTAGCGACTATACTTAAGCACAATGCTTGAAATGACTGTTAGACTAATTAGGCTGCAACACCTATAAAATCTGAGCAAGATGAAGAACACTGGGACCGCTTACTTTCCTCCCTCTAAAGAAGAAAGCAGATGCTGTGTTAGAAACTGCATTGACACCAAGAGGCAAATCTGCAGTTGCCTTGTCTGTATGTTGAGGTGTTTGTTTTCTCAATCTTGCAAACAAAGGATTCCGTGGAATTATGCTAAACAGCGTGAGAAATTTAAAATCCTTGCTTTCAAAGGCAAAGCATAGAAACACCTTCCGTTAAGACCAAGATATGAGTACATAAGAAAATAATCAGATATAACATTTCCTAACCTAATGATTTCTTTAATGTTAAAATCTAATAATATTGCTGAATCTCTCTCCCACGTTGTTTTGGGAATTCCCAGTAAATTCAATCACCATGAATCCTCTGTCTCCCCATTCCCAGTTTCCACAAAGTAAAATTGTTGGCAGTGAGAGAACTGAAGTGGAATTTGAAGCACACCTAATTGAGAAGCAACAGAAAAAAAAAAGTACAAGAACAGGAAAGAGGCATAATTTAAGACTTTATAGTAATAGGTTACTGGGGACGAAAGGGAACAATGGAAGCTGACAAGATACGAACCCACCGTTGGTGTCTTTGAAGTTTTTTTGGGGTGTGTGTATATCTGTATGGTCCTGCTTGAGACATGTTTATGCAGGTAAAGAAATATTTAGAGTTCACGCTGAACTAAACTCTGCAACTACATGCCCATACAGAAGTATCATGCAAACTTGTCTTGGATAGAGCCCAAAAAAACAAGTTTGAAGTCACTGCTGTCACGTTTGCCACGTGTAATGAACACACCAACGTGGATCTCAGCATCACATCCCATTTCACACCTCAGATACCTTGGCCGGATTAGCTCTGAACAGATGACGTACAATTCTATCAGAATTATCAAAATCAAGGAGAAACACTACAACAAACCATCTCACAAAAAAAAAAAAAAAAAAGAAACAAGTGACTGGTCTTAAAGTGGTATTAAATTCTCTTGGAGATTTTTACGAACTAACTCTATGATTCTATGATTCTATGAATGTTCTGAAATTGGATATAATGGATGTGATCCTCCAAACGAATACTTTCCTCTAGCCAAGTAATTTCACACCATTCTCCTTTTAATCCTCTACTCTGGATTTTAACAGGATTTATTATCGAGACTACCTCTACATACAGCTAATCCCAAGGTTTAGATGAAGAGATTTTTTTTTTATCTGTAGCTCTTTATCTAAGACCAGCACCATCCCACGCTTCTAACTAGTTTCTTCTAACTATACGAACACTAAAGTTTAGCAAGTGACTGTTCTCTTTGCCAAAAACCTCAGATCTAACCTCAAAAGCCTCAGATTTTTATTCCGTTCCAGAAGAATCAATTTATTATTCCAGAAACAGACTGCAAGAATCTTTAAAATATTTTTGAAATGCCATCAGCCGATACTGTCCGCATTTCAAACAGCCGCTCCACCACTGTTGAGTTTCTGGCTATTTTAGGTGTCTTAGTAACAATGGCATTCACCTTCGCAGACGGTCCAATAAAATTCCGTTAACACTTCCTTGTAAGTCAAATGATCTGTTTTTTCCAATGAAATCTCTCTCGCCACACCTTCTCAACAACCACGTCTGACCCCTTCGCAGTCTTTTGGACAAACTAGTAGTTCTTGTATTAGTTTAACACAAACCTAGTACTGGTTGGTTTCTGCCATTCCAGATTCTCTCTGCCATGTCCCCTTCCCATCTCAGAAACTTTTTTCAAGTGAGTGCGTCACTTGTGCTTGCAAACTAAAAGAGCACCAAATTTCTAGTTGTTCCCTATGGCCCTACTAGAGTATTCTGTCAAAGCAAGAAATAAACCAGCTTGCTAAATTTCTAGTTTTAATTATTAACCAACTGAAAGAAATATCAGACAGTCTGCAACTAAGGAAAGGATGAAAATAAGTCAGGTATATACTAGTTGCAATAATAAAGTTGCTAAAGTTAAACAATTAAACACAGTTCATTTTTTCTTATTTAATAAATAATATTAAAAAAGTGAACCGTTTTTGTTTGGTTTTTGTTTTTTACATTATTGGAAAAAAAAACAGTTTCTTCTCTAACTCCAGCAATAATACAAGCAATAATGAAACCGATTTAGATTATTGGGTGGACATTTCATATCCCGTTTAAGAGGAGTCCAGTGTGCATAGCCTCACAACTACTGATGACTTTTCCACTCCTGCGGTTGGTCTTCTTTTGTGTTGTTCTGGTTCCATAGATGACCTCACTGTTCATTTGCAAAAAAAAAAAAAAAAAAAAAAATCCTAATATTTCTTTGGTTAAACTTAAANAAAAAAAAAAAATCAATCATATTCCTTGGTTAACATTGAAAAAACCCACAAAAACGTGACAAGTTTCAACACCTGATCAAATCATTAACTGGTTTTATGATACCATCCTACAGATGTTCAATTATGTTTGTCGCATCAACAGTAACATGGCATTTTATCTTTAGCCTTGTAGAAAAAAAATGAAACACGATAGTATATGCACATACACACACAGAGTACACTTGACAAAAACACTTTTATGTGGTTTACATTTCACTTTTATTTAATCCTCAAAACTGCCCATATTGCAGGGTTTTTCTTGATGAAATATGGAACTGAGCAATTAATTCTACAAAATTATGGTAAAAACTTGCTCATTTTTCTACCTTATTGCTAAGAAACTTTACAGGTGCACAGTTTGTAAAAATAACCCTTTTAAGACTGAATGTATACACATGCTACAGGATTTTTTTTAAAAAAATGACATTAGCATAGCACCTCCAGATGGGGCAAATGCAGTGCTGAACACAGACAGAATGTTTACAAAGTTGGAACTGCTCGTTTATTTTACAGCTTCTAAAGGGAGAAATTGTTCAGTCCTAAAAGGGTTAAGTAGAAACCCTAATATACTTCTTTTTCTAACAAAGCTGCCACTCAATCCCACAGTACAGTGCTTGAAAACAAAGACAAAAGTCTGGCACAGGAAAGTATACACATTTGTTCAGTACTCATAAACACAGCTGCTTTTGAAAGAAAGTAAATAATATGGTTAATAACTGAAGAGCATCTTAGTTTCAAGACGGACACCTCTATGGAGTCATTTAATCTGCAAGTGGGTGGCTTACTTCCAATAGATAATTTGTTTCACTTGGCATTAATATTCCATATAATGGGAATTCACTGGTTTATGTCTTGTGTTTGTGTTTTTTCAGGTAACCATTCTGATCTTGTAAGTCTGGGCAATGACAAGAAGTACAGAATACCATTAACAACACAGTTGTGGGATGCCCTTAGGGCAAATAATGAGGAAAAACAGCAGCAGCAGATTATTAAAGACTACGCTAGTGTTGAATTCTGAAATGCAGTTCCAAACAAAAGAAAACAAGAAAAGGCATAGCTAAATTGGAGCACTTAATTTGCTTTTTCTTCCTATAGTTGGAACTATAACAACATTCTGAACACAGACTCAATTTCTATGTATATAGAATTAACAGCAGACTTAACAGCTAGAACAGTTATAATAGTTTCATACTGAAACATTGTAAAAGTAGTTTTATCAAAATCTTGAGATATTGTTAATATCATGAAAATCGATTAACAGCTCACAAGGCCAATAAATGTAACAATATCACCCCACAGGAAAAAGTTCAGGAAGATAATATATCTGAACAACTGGACATCTTAACAACAGTAAGGACCTGGAAGACCATTTTCTGTACTACAGAATAACTACTGGCAACAACGGAGCCACAAGCCCAAGGGAAAAATGGGGTTTAAAATGGTCTTGTAAGCAGAACTTCATAATAGTCTCTTTTTTTCACCCACTTGGCTGTAGTGTGTAGAACAGCAGAAATTAGGCTAAGTCATTAGGTTCTTTACAAGTCAAGGAATATTATATCTATTGGGCAAAATTATTGCAAGTAAAGAAACTGAATATAAAAAGTATTGCATTTATATGTAAAAATTTTAAAATAATGAGTATAAAAGCAGGTGTCAAGTTCTGAAAAGCTATTTTAAATAGTCTTTGAAGGTTAAAAGGCTTGTTATGGTTTGCCTACTGTGTGTGTATCATGGTTTGTTCTTGAATACCCTCTAAACCTGATATATATATTTTAATTCTCAGTCTAATGAGCAATGAAAATTTGTGGCTCTTGAATTCAGCCGTACTGTAAGATACGTGCTTCTAACAAAAACACTGTGAAATGATTCCTGCCACAACAAAATTAAAACAAAGTTGTACAGCACATACAAAGGTAAACAGATTTGCAAGTAATTGCCAGTAAACAGTTTAAAACAGAGATAAGGCCACAATGAATTCTGCCCTTGGTCACTGAAACGGAGATGAGGTGAGGCAGTATCCACTAGTGCTAAGAACCAGCATTGCGACTACGTCATGGGAGTAAGTTTTGTAATACAGAATAGCAAATATCAAGGCCTGTGGTAGAATACAAGCACATCTTAGAAGGACAGTGGCACCAATTTTACTATTAGCTAAATATGCTTTATAACCGATTTCTTCCTTCAACCACATTTTTTTTCACACATACAACAGCGCACTAAAGCAAACAAGTAGAATGGAGCGTCAGAGTACACAAATATGGTGAGGGGACAATGCTGTAAAATGGTGGTGGGTGTTGAAACTGGAATAAGTGGTCAGAAATAAAAACCTTATGAAAATGGTCAACAGATAAGCTTGCACGCAATGCACTGTAGGGAGCCACAGGTTCACATTTACACAGCAGTTGTGGCTCTTGCTTCAGGGTATAGAAAAGGCTGAACACACCATAACATTTGTATTTTGGCTTTTAAAGAGGAAGATCACACTATCAGAACTTGTCCTATGAGTCTATGCCTAGTTCTGTGACTACAAATGAACTACTGGGGTATACTTTCAAATACAAATGAAGCAGGCAGGTCTACGAGGAAGGACAAAACGTGGCAAAGTCAAAATGAAAAACAAATGCAACAACCAACAAAGTCAAAGTGCAAATGAGCCTTAAATTTATGATGGAGAGAAGACTTGAATGTTGCACAAGCTGTTGGCAGGGAAAAAGAAACCCACAGGAAATAAGGATGGGAGGAGTTGACATCTTCATAGTGCTTTTACGATTTTCTATTTGCCCATTTCTAAGTAATAAAATTTACTTCTAGGTATTATGGTATGATCACTTCACAATGAAAGCACGTTCTCAATACAAGTGTTACACCAAAGTCTGGCCTAATTTACTGAACAGTTATGAAGAAAAACATGCTTGTTGTGATTCTCAAGTGATGAAGGGCATCACCTACCAATCCCATTTGTAGCACATACTTCTCACGGTATTTTAGTTACATGCCAACAAGACAGAAGACATGCTGCCAAATGAAGTTATTGGGAACATTCCACTTTCGAAATAAAACATTTAACTTACACTTAATACAAATTATGTACAAGATTAGAAAAACCTGAACAGATCCTGAAACATTTTTCAGATGCAATATGACTGAGCAAGGAAGGGGGGGGGGGGTAACCCAGTAACAACTCTTCAAAAACATCAACGTATGCCTGTGACATGAACAATCATTAATATGACTGCTTGAGATGCCACTTTAAAAAAAAACTCATGTAATGTTAGAACCTCATGAATTATCACTATAAATACATATTTAAAAAAGGAAAACAGAAATAACTATTAACAATGACTGAAAACAGAGCACTAAAGTTAACATACATTGCATGTATTGCAGGCAAGGCAGAGGCATTTTTTAAAGCTTTTGCACAGACTTCATATAATCTTAAAAAAAATATGCTGGCCTTTACAAGGTTCTACTTGCTGAAATAAAAACAATTTCAGTTCATAAAAAGTCACAAGACTTCAGTTTAAAAAAAGGAACAGTTCCAGCCACAGACCAAAAATATATATATTTTTTTAAAACTGGAAGAGTATGGTAATTAGATTATACAAGCATGGTCAGGCTTGGAACCTGAATATACTTCAGAGCAAAAGCTCAGAGGAAAAAAAAATATAAACTATTTGGTAACAAAAGTGTACTATATGTTGTGATACAAAAAAGGTATGGTGAAAATGTACCTTTTATACTAAAGCTTATACAAGTTCCTTGGTCCATAAAAACTATGTTGTGTTCACGTTTTCTAGTTTGCTCAACATGTATCCCAGCCACATTTTTTGTTTCTTGCCCATTAAAAAAAAACAGCTGAAAAATAGATTTTCAATAAAGTTCTTATGTTTCGGATGTTTGTTTTTTTTTTTTATTGTGGCTTCTAAATTTAAGATCAGCACTTGCAGGTAACAAGGTTCAAATAACATCACCTAAAATGGAAAGGTGTTTTCCCACGAAACCACAAAAATTGTTCAGTTCTCTTGAATGTAGCACTTAAAAGTCAGTTAAAGTCCAGACAAGCAACAGTAGTTAGGAAACTACAGTTGCTGTAGATGATGTGACATTGGTTGGATTTGTGCTGACATTTGTGTAACTTCCCTCGCTGTTTGTATTTGTTTCACTGGAAGCCATGAGGCTTGAGTTGGCTCTGAGGATTGCTCCAGCAGCGCTGCAGTGTGGTCGTGGCCCTGGTTCCGGTGTGTATGTAAAGGTAAGGCTGGTGGAGTAAATTATGCCATCGTTACGGACCAAAGTTACTGGAACCTGGACTGGCTGACGGACCCACCTCCAACCCTCTCGAAATGCAGAAATGTCTGGAACAACACATAGCATGCTCTCTGCGCATCTGAAAAACAGGAGAGTCAACTGAGCATAATAAACCTTAAGCTTAAAGAACAGAAGAGAACAAAATAGTTCATTTGGAGGGGACCTACAACGATCATCTAGCTCAACTGCCTGAGCACTTCAGGGCACACCAAAAGTTAAGGGCATTGCTCAAGTGCCTCTTAAACACTGACAGCTTAGGGCATCGATCACCTCTCTAGGAAGCCTGTTTCAGTGTTTGACTGCCGTCTCAGTAAAGAAATGGTTCCTAATGTCAAGTCTGAACCTCCCCTGGGGCAGCTTTGAACCACTGCCACGTGTCCTGTCATTGGATACTAGGGAGAAGAGATCAGCACCTTCCTCTCCACTTCCCCTCCTCAGGAAGCTGTAAAGAGCGATGAGGTGGCCCCTTAGCCACCTTGTTTTCTCTTCTAGACAAACCCAGAGCCCTTAGCTGCTCCTCACAGGACGTTCCCTCCAGCCCTTCCACCAGCTTTGTTGCCCTCCTCTGGCCACACTCAAGTACCTGAACATCCTCCTTAAATTGTGAGACCCAGAACTGCACACAGCACTCAAGGTGAGGCTGCACCAATGCTGAACACAGCGGGACAATCACCTCTTTTTTGGTCATGCTGTGTTTGCTGCACCCCAGGATGCGGTCTGCCCTCTTAGCTGCCAGTGCACACTGCTGACTCATATTGAGCCTGCTATCAACCAGCACCCCCAGATCCCTTTCTGCACGGNAACTCTTCAAAAACATCAACGTATGCCTGTGACATGAACAATCATTAATATGACTGCTTGAGATGCCACTTTAAAAAAAAACTCATGTAATGTTAGAACCTCATGAATTATCACTATAAATACATATTTAAAAAAGGAAAACAGAAATAACTATTAACAATGACTGAAAACAGAGCACTAAAGTTAACATACATTGCATGTATTGCAGGCAAGGCAGAGGCATTTTTTAAAGCTTTTGCACAGACTTCATATAATCTTAAAAAAAATATGCTGGCCTTTACAAGGTTCTACTTGCTGAAATAAAAACAATTTCAGTTCATAAAAAGTCACAAGACTTCAGTTTAAAAAAAGGAACAGTTCCAGCCACAGACCAAAAATATATATATTTTTTTAAAACTGGAAGAGTATGGTAATTAGATTATACAAGCATGGTCAGGCTTGGAACCTGAATATACTTCAGAGCAAAAGCTCAGAGGAAAAAAAAATATAAACTATTTGGTAACAAAAGTGTACTATATGTTGTGATACAAAAAAGGTATGGTGAAAATGTACCTTTTATACTAAAGCTTATACAAGTTCCTTGGTCCATAAAAACTATGTTGTGTTCACGTTTTCTAGTTTGCTCAACATGTATCCCAGCCACATTTTTTGTTTCTTGCCCATTAAAAAAAAACAGCTGAAAAATAGATTTTCAATAAAGTTCTTATGTTTCGGATGTTTGTTTTTTTTTTTTATTGTGGCTTCTAAATTTAAGATCAGCACTTGCAGGTAACAAGGTTCAAATAACATCACCTAAAATGGAAAGGTGTTTTCCCACGAAACCACAAAAATTGTTCAGTTCTCTTGAATGTAGCACTTAAAAGTCAGTTAAAGTCCAGACAAGCAACAGTAGTTAGGAAACTACAGTTGCTGTAGATGATGTGACATTGGTTGGATTTGTGCTGACATTTGTGTAACTTCCCTCGCTGTTTGTATTTGTTTCACTGGAAGCCATGAGGCTTGAGTTGGCTCTGAGGATTGCTCCAGCAGCGCTGCAGTGTGGTCGTGGCCCTGGTTCCGGTGTGGATGTAAAGGTAAGNGTGTGTATGTAAAGGTAAGGCTGGTGGAGTAAATTATGCCATCGTTACGGACCAAAGTTACTGGAACCTGGACTGGCTGACGGACCCACCTCCAACCCTCTCGAAATGCAGAAATGTCTGGAACAACACATAGCATGCTCTCTGCGCATCTGAAAAACAGGAGAGTCAACTGAGCATAATAAACCTTAAGCTTAAAGAACAGAAGAGAACAAAATAGTTCATTTGGAGGGGACCTACAACGATCATCTAGCTCAACTGCCTGAGCACTTCAGGGCACACCAAAAGTTAAGGGCATTGCTCAAGTGCCTCTTAAACACTGACAGCTTAGGGCATCGATCACCTCTCTAGGAAGCCTGTTTCAGTGTTTGACTGCCGTCTCAGTAAAGAAATGGTTCCTAATGTCAAGTCTGAACCTCCCCTGGGGCAGCTTTGAACCACTGCCACGTGTCCTGTCATTGGATACTAGGGAGAAGAGATCAGCACCTTCCTCTCCACTTCCCCTCCTCAGGAAGCTGTAAAGAGCGATGAGGTGGCCCCTTAGCCACCTTGTTTTCTCTTCTAGACAAACCCAGAGCCCTTAGCTGCTCCTCACAGGACGTTCCCTCCAGCCCTTCCACCAGCTTTGTTGCCCTCCTCTGGCCACACTCAAGTACCTGAACATCCTCCTTAAATTGTGAGACCCAGAACTGCACACAGCACTCAAGGTGAGGCTGCACCAATGCTGAACACAGCGGGACAATCACCTCTTTTTTGGTCATGCTGTGTTTGCTGCACCCCAGGATGCGGTCTGCCCTCTTAGCTGCCAGTGCACACTGCTGACTCATATTGAGCCTGCTATCAACCAGCACCCCCAGATCCCTTTCTGCACGGTAGAAAGTATACACTTGAGTGTATACACATGAGTATGCACTCTTCAAAGCATCCAGTAAAATGTAATCACCATAAAAGTAGTAGGAAATACTGTACCTGTACATGGTTTCAGCTTCCACATCCCCAAACCAGACACGTAAATTTGGAGTGAAGTTCTGTCCTGTAAGTTCCAACATTGCTACATCCCCGCCACCATTCAACTGGAAAGGGAGTGAATAGAAAAAAGAAGAAAAAAAACACAAAAAAAAATGTTTTAATAAAAACAAACACCCCCCTCTCAGAAGAAAACAGAAAAAAATTCTTCACACGCACACAAGGACTGTAAACAGTGCTGTTTCTATCAGCTGGATAAAACTGTGTGGAGGAAACACACCTACACAACTGAACTGTAAAGAAGTAACACATCTGAAAGATACTGCCAATTAATTTGATATCCTGAAGGAACTTCTAAGTTTTGATAGTGGCTACTTAGAAGTCAACAAGGCTTTGAAAACAAAGAGCAAAGAACCTTTCAGAGAACATGTTCGAAGAGCTTCAAGTTTTTCCAAAGCAGAATTCTGATTTTCTTAATAAGGTTTCAGTCTGGCTCTCTTTCATCTATAGTTGACTGTTTTAAGAACCAAAATCAATCTCAAAATAATCAAACAGAAGCAGAAGTCCTAAGGATGTCGCTACCACAGTATTTTAAGAAATAAAATTCTTAATGTATAGAACAATATTAATATTATTCCTGTGATGGATAGGCTCATGTATTCTGAAATGTAGCTAAGAAAAATTATTGCAACATAATTTTCCTATTTATAAGGCTAGTAAGAATGTTTTCCTACAGTATTCCACAAAGGCACCATGAAAGTTAAATCAGTATGACAAAAAAAATCTCACATAAAAGATTTTATTAAAAAAAAAAATCAACTTACTTGAAGACTTTCTACAACAGGCACAGGTGTCACTGGAGCATGGACCGGTCCCATCCCCTCATAAAACGTGTATTCTGCTTTATCTGTGCTAATGATTGTCCAAGAAGCTCCATCGTTAATCATTTCTTTATTTGGTTCTTTTGGGCATGGAGTGGCCTTAGAAAGAAAGAAAAGTTTTAAATCTGACCTGTAGACTTGTCTGCCAAGTCACAGAGCTAAAAAACGACTCAGACGGTAACAATGTCTATTACCTCAAAAACATGTTTCCTTATGTTTTTCCTCCAAAAAAAAGTGATCTAGAGAAACAGCCACATACATTTCAGTGAAACTAGTAGAAAACTAAAACTTGTCAGAACTCTCACCTATGATACTGTCAGCTCCCCAACCTTCTGATTATTACTGGGCTTTATTGTATGGGATGTTTTATTGTAGTTCAGCTTTCAAAGTTTCAGCATTATTCAATAGCCACTAACCAACAAACTACAGCAACTAGAAGTAGCGATTTTAAAATAAATTTTGTTCTGCAAAGTGACTAAAACAGCTACAGTCTGAAGTGGAATACTTTTCATTAGTTTTAACATCTGCCCAAGATTTTTTTTTTCTTTTAGCCATCCACAAAATGATGGAAAACATGAGCTTGTATTTCAGTGTTTGTGCAAAGACTTGGGAGAGAAGCTGAAATGACAACCTTGCAAATTAGTCAGAAATATTCACTGCCTCCTTGTAAATATTACTAAATATTAGTAAAGTAGCATAACTACATAGACAACTATTTTTTATGGCAACAAAAGCCTCTCTGAAAAATTCCATCACCTAGCAACCAGTAAGGAAACTGTGTATAGGTTAAACACAGGCACAGAAAAAAAAAGGGGACCCAAAAATTCTAATTTTAATACCTAAATTCTGTTTTCTTCCATTAAGCTTTAAGGATGCCTAGGTATGTAACGATAACCTTTGCTTCTTCAAAACTGTCAGATAAATTTCAATTAGCATGAATTTACCAGTTCAGATGAAAAGAAGTTAAGATCAAAGCTGCATTCTCATGTGGACTCTTCATTCTGATATGGTCATGTAAAAAAGCACTGAAAACAGCTTGCAAGGGAAGTGTGCAGCAGCGATAGTAACTACAGATCTTTCCAAGCTCAAGACCCAACTAATATTTTTATTAGAAACATATGGAGCTGCCTAAATTACCAGCCCAACTTCAAAAGAGGAACTGTTGTATATTATTTTGATGCCTGACATTTTTCCTACAGGTTGACCACAATTCCTGTTGGCATGGACTGATGTACTCATGAGCAAATAAAACTATGGATATAAAAAATGAATGACCCCGTGCAAGATCCCTCACTGGCTTCTTCAGATCTGCTAAACCGCGGCCACAAAGTGGAAGCCAAATGCCACAGAATTTGTTCTACAAGTCCTGCTACGTCAAGAATTGTTTCAGGAACACATTACTCCTTCCGTCACAGAAATCCTCGACAGATTATGATTCCTCTTCTAGAGGAGCATTCCTCCTTGTCACTTCCAAGTATAGCAGTTTACCTCCAGGTACTTCCCCCGGCTTTTTCCTTTTATAACTAAACTTTCTCAACCAGTGGCACTGGAAGACTGAAATGCCCTAACACCATGCTTAGTACCTCATGCATTGACTGGCTTCACATGGAGACAGGATGGGAAATAAACATTCCACAACAGATAAAGGACAGAATTCCCCAAGAACTGCCACACAAAACAAGGACACAGACAAAAGGAATCCAAGGAATATAATGTATTTGGATTTAAAAAAACACAATCAAACATCACTGACACACACACAGCCACCACCAAACTTCAAGAAAGCTCTGTATCAAAGTTTATTAAAGAAATGAAATTATAACGGATTAGAAAAAGTTATGAGTTGTTTGGGTTTTTTTAATAGAAAGCTAATTAAAGGAAAGCAAAAAGCAGAAGGTAGAACTTAACAGTCATTCTCCTTTCAAAATGCACAAAGCTAACAGCGCAGCCCCCTGCCCAAGACTGCTGTTGCGATCAGTTTTATTCAACGTCCTCACCAGCGTGCCGGTAAAGTCGAATCTTCAAACTTCTGCATGATCCTAAGTTTTTCAGGTAGTTAAATGCTGTTACAATTGCACTGATTTTATGTCCAGAAGGACATCAAAATGAACATAGAGGGCAAAAAAAGTGGTAACGAGCTTCAATTTAGATAAAAGTGAAGTTTCTAAAGAAAACTTCTCTAAATGATGCCCACAAAATACTGAACTTGGAACTGGTAGTTACAACTCAGGATCCTGGAGCCACCACTGACAGTTTACTGAAATCACCAGCTCAGCGTGCAGTGGCAGCCGCCAAGTGGCAACACAACGTGGGACGCCATCAGAAGAAAATATTGAGAACAAGGTATCATGTATTATTTTGCCAATGTAAACCCTTTATTCACCTAATTTGGAATACTGTGTGCAGTTCTGGTCTCCCTGTCTAAGAAAGCCACGGTGAAAAAAGAGAAGGTATAGAAGGGGCCACTAGCATCACAAGGAGTTGGGAGACCTTATGAGAAGAAATTTGTAGAGACTATGACTCTCCAATTTGGAGAGAAGAAATTAAGACGATGCGTAAGGTGAATGCAGAACTATTGCTTGCTAAATACTGCAAAACTGGAATCACTCAAAGAAACGATTAGATCATGCAAAACCAATATAGCAAAAGTTTACTACACAGAGGACAGGAAACCTCTTGAACTTTCTGCCACAGAACACCACAGAAAAAGAGAGCATCAGCACATTCAAAAGGAATCAAACTGATGGACTACACATCTACAAAATGATACTGAAAGACAGAGTCAGGGATGCAGCCTTTAACAACCCTTAATACAAGAAGTGTGGATGCTGGCAGAGTACAACTGCACTGGACTGCACAAAGCGACCAGGTCTGCCTGCTTCCTCTAAGTACCATCTCCTAAAGCTCCCGTTAAACACAGATACAGACTATGCTCTGGTGCAGTAAGGCATTATTTATGTTCCTTCTGTATTCTCCAGAATACATGGACATCTTTAAAGAGAGATCCGGCTGGTACTTCAGCAACCGAATTTCAAGGTTATCGTAGGTTCGTGCTGATCTGCTGACTTTTTACAGCCTCTCTGATTTAAGCCTTTAAGGTCTCTATACTGGCCTATTTCCATTCACCAAAGAGAGACTTGTCACCCTAAAGTAAACTTTGCAGGTTTTTGTGTTGGTTTTTTTTTTTTCTTTTTTTCCAGTGACCACAGTCTGTCTAGACTCCTACTACAGGAACAGTATTTAACAGTAAATGCTTAAAAGCAGGCAGTTAAAAGATGCTACACATGCCTGTTTCTCTGGTCTTGGTCTTCTGGTCCATAGGAAAAAATAGATAAAATGGGACTTCTCTCCCACCACTGGTAAAAAAGAGTTTATCTTCTATAGTGATTTCACTTACCAAAGAGTGGTAACAACCCAATGTGCAAATTAACAGATTTTATGCAACAAGTAGAAGCAGAAGGTACCTACTCCGCTACAAGAATTCAGAACAGCGGGTCATCCTTTATTTAAGCCCTACCCATGTGGAAAGTTCAGAGCTCTTAACAGATTGGGCTCCACAAGTACTGCAGAAACTCAAGAGTGGTAGGATGTCCTGGTAGTCCCACAGGCAATTCTAGGACGTTGAACGAAAGCAGCTGTCATAGAAGCAAGAGTTGCTTCTGCATTCAGACCTTCCCATAAAGCACTTTCAGAAAGATCAAATAGCAAGGCTGATCCTGAGTTATTGCAATTCCCATTTAATAGCTTGACGAAGGTCCATTCTTCTTTACTAGAAAATACATTGATAGGTAATACCTCTGCTATGTGCTATCTGGTCCCTTCTGAGCCACAAATCACAAACATGTTTCCTGAAATATGAACAAAGCTTCTCATATTCTCTTTCCATCGTCCCCATTCAGGATAGAAGTCCACTGAGCCTTTACCAATCCTTCTTGTCCCTTCCCTTAAATTAAGGGTTATCTTTAAGAAGTTAGCTTCCCCCTTTCCTTACCCAAGAAGCTATAGCTGTTCTCCTAAGGAAGTCCCAAGTCTTTCCCAAGCACAGCCATCTTCCTGGAGCACAGCATTATCTCTCAACACCCTTTGCTATTTGAGCCCTGGATGTTTAGAGAAAATTGCAGTACTTAGGTAGGCCTGAACTTGGCCACAGTCTTTGTTACTCTTACGGGAATTACCATGCTGAAAGTCTGCTAAAACCACGCTAACGTACACATGAGATTAAACCATAATTTGTTATCATATTGTATAAGCTGTCAGAACACTTGTATGCTGTGGTGTTATTTTCTTTTTTTATAGTTCTCCCCAAGAGTTTATTCCTGTTATAGTAACTTGCCAGGGACGTTTTTCTCCCCCTGCTGAAGAAACAAATACTTGAAGACTGACAGAGCTACATTCTTCACAGACAAATCAAATTTCTGTGGCTTTACAAATTACTGTGGCCAACTGCCATAGCTGTCTATGTTTATGCTCTTAGCCAAGAGCAAGACAGTGCAACTCTGCTAAGTTCATCATGAAGTAAGACCATCATGACCTGTATTGTTTCCTATTCACTGCAATCTAGAAATGGACACACAAGTGGTGGAACTCCACTGGCATATGTCAACACACTAAGTCATGGTATCACGATTGCATGCACACGTTCCTAGGGTGTTTCCATTTCTTCCATTGGAGAAAATAGAATTCATTGTCTAGACAGACATGGAAGAAGGTTATGAAGAAAGAAAAACAGATTTGGAAAGGGACAGATAAAAGTTTGTTGCTTTCCATCCTCTGCCTTTTCAAAACAAAATATTACACTCACAATTCAAAACCAACTGCAAAACTAGCATTCATACATATTTTGGGAGTATGGGGAAAACATCGCAACCACGTTTCTCATCTATTGAAATAGTTTTAAACAACTCACTTGAAACTGGATTATTCTCTCCTGGGAAAGGCACAAATACATTCTCTCAGTGTCTTTAAGGTAAAATGCACATTTATGGAGCTGCGATACTGGATCATCTGCATCCAATAACGCTGTTTGTTTATCTACTTTTCGAATTATCTGTGAATGAAAATTGTAGATATATATTTAGGACAATTTCTGTACTTCATTACATTGGCAATTACATAAGTACCGTTAGTAAAGGAAGTGAAAGGTCATTACACTCAGTACTACAGCTTCAATGTGCTGCATGCATATGTATTTTATCTTTTTTGCTATAAGAGTGGGGAAGAAACTTGAAGCTTCAGCAGAATCTACTTTTGTTCCATTTCCTGGTACAAAAGAGCAGTAGGTCAAGTATTAATAGACTTCTACAGAAGCTTCCACCATTGATTGCATGAACAACATTCTGTGGCAGACTGGTTGCTGAATGAGAACAGTTGAAAATAAGGATTTACTTTAAAGGTATTGAGATGTCCTTAAGTACAGTTTTGCAAACACAACAATCATAGCGTATCTTAACAATAGTCTGTCATTAAATATTACATAAAGACAACTGCAAAGAACAATTGTTATTACATCTGTCAGTTCAGTGAAAAAAAAATATCTGCTGACTTAATTCAAAGCTGTTACACTAATTTATTTTTAAAAATTAAAAAAGTTATTCCCTTACAGACAGTGGAAATCTGTAGCTTGGAATTTTAACTCAACTTCTAGAAAAAAGTTTAATACTTCATTTATGCAACATCAGCAGAAGCAGCAGCCAAAGTGCTTGAAGATTTCTAAGCCGACAATCAGAAAGCCAACCATGTCCTCTGGGATTTCTAATGATAATAAATGGCATTATTAGCAATATAAGTTTCAAGGTTAACTTGTTTCTTCAAAGGTCTTTGCATTAACCAATAAAATGTCTGCAAGTTACTTTTTAATCGTATCACTTTCAATCAATCTTGTAAGGTAGCATGACAAATGTTCCCAATAGCAAACAAAACAGGAACCTTTAACCTAATTTGTTTTAATCTATTTCTACCTACAAATAAGTTTTCTGTAATCATAAATGATGGCATCTCCTTTTGTCAGTAAGAAAACATTAACATGAAGCCCACAAATAAAGTGAGATCCTCTTACTGAATGTCATGTGCACTAAAACAGATCAGTAGTAAGCAGGTCTGGATTTCTCTGTCAAATAACATGTTTTGTTTTTTTTGTTTTTTTGTTTTTTAAAGAAGATCTATTTAAATGATCATGTTTTACTATTTACTCTGAGCAGGCTATTTTCTTTTTTAGCTAAGTTTGATTTTGGGAGAGAATTTCT
Source organism: Dromas ardeola (assembly GCA_013398915.1). NCBI lineage: Eukaryota > Metazoa > Chordata > Aves > Charadriiformes > Dromadidae > Dromas > Dromas ardeola. The sequence goes on along the minus strand of VYZM01015764.1, from coordinate 197,318 downwards.
CATTACAGTCCTAGCAAAATAAGTCTGGGGAGAGGAACAAAAACTTGCCTGCAGGGAAGGCTGTTTTTTACATTGGCACACACTAAAAATTGTTTCTAGTTAAAAGTGGAATTAGCAAAGCCTTGCATGAAATTCGTAATGTGCTGAAAAACCACAATTTCATGGAAGATCTCAAGTGAAGCATTGTTTATTATCAGTCACAAAAAATTCCACTTAGGCTGGCATTAAGAGCATAAAACAGGAGGAGAAAAAAATCTATAATTGTCCTTAAGTTTATTTATAAAAACCCGTTACTGTGTACCCAGCAATAAATTTTTTGTTTCACAAACCTTAACTGGTTATAATCAATTTTGTACCTGTGACAAAGACAAACGCTGAAACTGTCTCTTTCTAAAAAAAATCATTCCAAAGGCACTTCTTCCAGTGTTCCATATTTAAAACAGACACTATTAATAAATGCCCAAAATGCTTTTGCAAACTGATATTGGTATAACTACATACCCTCAGATATACACAAAAGTGCTTTTAGATTCAAATCCGTGGAGCATTGTTAAAGCTGTGCTGAACTTAACAAATGGAACAGTCCTACCGACTGCAAAGACTACTCATCTATTCAATATCAATATTTAAGCATTTTCCTACACTGGGACCTACGTTACTGTTTTCAAAATAGACATTTTCTTAAGGACAGCTTGCAGATTAACCTACTTTGGCAGGTCGGAATTCTGAAAAACTCCCTATGCTTAGTTTACAAGCTGTTCTTTGTTTACAGAATTAATCTGCAGATATAAAAATAAGCTTTTACTAAAATGAATGCCATTTTCTATGTAAAACATGTATTACCAAAGGTAAACATACAAAGCCAAAAACTGTAAACGATGCAAACCTAACGATGCAATTACACTAAGTAGCCATCTACGAATTAATTACAGCATTGGAGAAATTAAACTGTACCAGTCTTGGGAGTGCCATGCCAGTAACTGAGCATACAAGTTTGACAGTCTGCCCATAATGAATGTAGCCGTCTCTCACTGTGAATTCTTCTCCTTCCGATTCATCATCATCCACTGCGTGAAACAGGAATTTTCACAGTATTTGTTTTAATCACTGTTTTTCTCGATAGGAGGAACATTTAACATCACACTATTACATCAAATACACACTCAGTAACAAAACAAATCTGTATATGGGCAATTAATATGGAGGAAAAAATGCAGGACTTTTTTTTGCGGGGATGTAGGGAGAGAGGTGAAAAAAATATATTGCTTCATTTTTACTTACAGAGGTGAATGTAAAATGCTCCCCACTGTTGTGAACTGGCATGGAAATTACCACCTTCTACGTGCAAATATCTGGTGCTAACTGTTTGGGATCGAAGTCTATTAAATAGTGCCACTTTCGTCCCCGACGCAATGCATACTGCAAGGAACACATAACAGACTTCAGATTATAAAATTACTTCATTATTACATAGAAAAGTAACAAAAAGTCACAAATACAGTAAAATAAACCGATGAATACCGGAAATCAAGAAATAATTCTGAACTATTGGTTAATTTAGAAAATATTTATTTTTGGTCTGTCACACATATAATCACAAAATTACAAGTGGGATAACATACATAGTGGCTGTTCTCCAAAGGCATGCTACTTCAGGGAATTTTGCCACTTAGCCAAATAGGCCAGTGCTTGTCAGCTGAAAGCTCCTTCTGTTCATAGCTCTCCAGCAACTGATTATTTGAGCTGAAGCTTTAGCTTGCCCTTGTGAAATACTTAGACAACTTTCAGTGATCACTTGAAACGTATTTGAAGTATAAAGAAAAATTATTCTTACGAATCACAATCAATTGAAAAGACAGACATAACCGTGTAAAATTGTAACCATGCAACTTGAAATTTTCTCAGATCTGAACTTACTTATGATTTAAGAGAGAGAGAAATGCTAAGTCTGCTCCCCTAAAAAAAAAAATCAGCAACTAGCATTTTGCCATCAAAACGGGTGTGTTTCTTCTACTTGGTTCATATTTACTATTGAAGAACGCTCCGTTCATATTCACTGTACAACAAAACTATCTGTCTGAATACAAAGTCAACAGTGCATACTCTGAGCCCACTGGCGTGAACTGCACAGCAACAGATTGCCTTTAGCCATGTGGCAAGCTAGCGACCCCGAGATCCACATTCCATAGGTGAATGGGTTCCAGCCCAACACAGATGGAAGAGCCTTTTAAAGCACTAGTGAAGAGAGAAAAACAAACAAAAAAAAAAAGGGTATCTCTTGAGGTGCTCCAGTGGTATGCAGGCAAAAATACTTTGGAGGAAAAGCAAAACTGTTCCCAATTATACATTAGCACCAGAGATATCTGTAGTTGAAAAACAAGGTAAGCAAATAAATCTGGGGGAAATATCACCATATAGATTTCTTAACCAATTACTTAAAAGGAGCCAGGCAAAACATACTAAAAATAAAAACAGGAAAATGGCATGAGACAATAAGAAGTTGGCTGTGACGTGACAAAGTGCAGTTTGGATAACATGATGCTACTCATTTATCACAATCTGAAAGCTATCTTTGATACTGATCAAAACATCCTAGGCACCAGATCATGGCAGCTTAAGAGATCCAACAGCTTAGAAAGTTGAGGCAGAGCATTCTTTATCCATTTGTCTACAAGGATACACTCAGAACAAAATTTTTTTGGTGGATCTTTTACACTTTACAAATAATCAACTGTGACTGCATAAAACCCAGTGTAACCTATCTATATTGGAATACTTTAAAATACACTGATGTGTACAGTTCTGAAATACATTAGAAAAAAACAGAAATTGGAAATTTCATTGCATATACTTTGTAGTCAGACCTCAGAATACATAAGAAAAAATTAGTAGGAGGCAAAATGAATTGCTACATAAAGAAAAGAACTGTAAAATACTTACAGTCTGCATTTTTCAGTGACTGTTTCTTTTTAGAAGGTTTGGAGATTACTTTGATCCGTTTACTGAGGAACACACCAATGTCGTCACTATTGCCATAGAACATTTTTACCGATAACATGAAGTGCTTTCTCTTGTCTGAGTCTGATATGTATAATGTTTTGGCAGTGCAATAATTCTGTAGGTGAAAACATACTGTTGTTTCTTCTTTCAAGCCAACCCAGTTCAAGAAACTATGTATATTTAACTATGAACAGAATAGGAAAACTGATGCAATAGTTTCTAAAACAGATCAGAAACTGCTTTTTCCATCTCTTCCATATGGGTATCTTTTATGACTACTGTTTGTCTTTATGAAGTCTAGCACCTGACTTCAATACTTCAGCATCTTTCTAAAGACCCTTACCAAGACTGGAAAACAAATAATTAGAGACTACAGTTGTGCCAAAGCCATCTCTGAGTGGTGGTTTGAGCAGAGCTATACAGGCATGCACAGTACGCTGGGCATGCACAAGAGGCTGCCTGTGCACAAAATGTGTTGAGCCACCCTTCTCAAAAAGATGAGACACGATTAGGTTTTTGAAACACTAGAAAGTTACTTTCAGCTAAGTGTTTATGCTGGGTGACAACAGGAGCCTAGAAAAAAAAAATAAAAGTCTCAAAAATACTACTAGCTACTAGGTAGCTATAAAACACTGCTTAATAAAACAACCAGCTAAAATAAGCGCTCACGTGATGCCGGTTCTATTCCAACTGTTTAAGTCATCACAAATATCTTTAAAAACAACAAACAACAAAACTCGTAGCAATTTATATCACTGTAAAAAAAAAAATCTACTACATTTATTGAGATTATATTTTTATTGTATTTTTATGCAAAGGGGCTTAAAGACCACTTCTAGCAGTAGATGTTGTTCGGCTATTTCCTTGACGAGATTATCCATTCATGCAAGCCAGGGAGAGGGACACAGTTTGGGCCAGAAACCTCACTTCAGTTAAACACTGATGCCTACTAAATAACCTACTGACTCTGAATCAACAACCTACAAATGAAAGGTTAGTACCCTGCTACGATCCCATGAACCAAATCCACCTATTCAATTGTTCTACATATTTTTGAGGTGTTTTTTTAAACCACTTATGTAATATCTGCTACAGTATAACAAAAGCGATCAAAAATAAGCAAGGGTATTCCTTGAGAGATGCACCATGTAGCTATAATATCCTTTGCAGTAATCTGAGTGGTTTATCACAATTCTTCTACCTTTCCTTCCAAGTTCAGCTGCTGCATTTCTTGGTCGCTGTTTCCTATTCCAATGAAGGCGCAAGGTTGTGACTCTTGCTCAGTGCAACCATCCCGTTCCATTTGCTCTTTTTTTTTCTTCCATCCACTGCCCATAAGATACACACACGGAGGAGGACAAAAGAACCTGAAAATTAAAAATGCATCACAAGATTACACACAGGTTTCAAGAAAGTTCTTGAGACCGCTTTTAAATGGAAAAGATGAATTTGCATCTTCATTAGTAAAAGATACGATCTAGTCTTTAGCAGCACTGACTGAAACCTGTCTAGATGCTACATACAGCACCATGTTCAAAATTAAATACAGCATTATAATACAATGTACTGGTCTTGAAGTTTCTGCAAAATTGTTAAAACAAAAATCCTAATGACTTTTGGTTTTAGTTCAGCCAACAGCTGCAGTGTTTTTACCATCAGTTAGTTAAGATCCAAGTTAACAAAGCAGAATGAGTATCTCCAATTGTGAGGTAGCTAGAGGCATGAAGGGAGAGGATAACTGAAATTTTTTTTTTAGTTATTCTATTTATTTCAAACTGAAGAGTAGTGCTTAATTTGGCACTTCTGAAATCCTACCTACCTACCTTATGTACGTAGGTAGGATTTTTTTTAACTTTGGCTTGGGACAACTGAATTCATGGAATATTTTTATTAAACACCATATAAACTCAACTGGTGGAAATCACCTTTAGTATGAAAATTAAGTCTAATACACTTCTTTACCTCACTTATTCAGTAAAATTACCTTTTTTAACAGATATAAAATACTTTTCTAAGCAACAGAATTCTTAAAAGATGAAACCAAAGTCACGAGTTAACAATCACATAATAATAAAATGTAAATATTATGAATAAAAGGAAAGATTTGTAATCACTTCAGTTAATGCACACAATTAATATATATTATTTGCTATAGAAACAAACAACTTAATTTTAAGTTTTACTGCAATTCAAAATGTCTCAGTGGTTATCATAACGAGGAAAAATTACCCCCTGCAGGCAAAAAAAAATAATCCCACTTTCTATCTTGCCAGTAAGTCCACATCGAAAATTTTTCACCTAATTTTGCTCTTTTTAAAACACAACAAAACCGATGATATACCAATATTAAATATCTATTAACTTCTTTCAAAAGTATCATGCTTTGGTTTGAAAAAAAGACAGCCTACAAAAGAGAATTTATAGAAAGCAGTTTTCAATGTGACAACAAAAGATCTGCATGTTTGAGAAGCCCACTAAATTAATTTGTGAAACTGCGCCTACAGATTGCTTTTTAAAATTAATAATTCTAAACAAATAGAAACAAATGCTGTATTTTCTACACTATGATAATCCATTTCAGCAAAGACTTATCGTAATAATTATTTGCTCCTTTTATGCCTTACCATTGTTCTAAAGTATAGAAATTTTGATAAATAGGGAATTATGAATTAACAGCAGGTCACTCGTAGAAGTAAACTATTCAAAGTTTATTCAAAGTTGCCTGACAAAATGGTGACCTTCTCTGACGTGGTTACAGCATTGGTGGATAAGGGGTGAGCAACCAAAGTCATCTACCTGGACTCATGCAAAGCATCTGACACCGTCCCACACGACATCCTGGTCTCTAAATTGGAGAGACATGGATTTGATGGATGGACCACTCAGTGGATAAGGAACTGGCTGGACAGCTGCACTCAAAGGGTTCCAGCTGACGGCTCAGTGTCCAAATGGAAACCAGTGATGAATGGTGTTCCTCAGGGGTCAGTACTGAGACCGGTACTGTTTAACATCTTTGTCAGCAGCATAGACAGTAGGATTGAGCGCACCCTCAGCAAGTTTGCCAACGACACCAAGGTGTGTGTGGCACGGTCGACACTCTGGAGGGAAGGGATGCCATCCAGAGGGACCTGGACAGGCTTGAGAGCTGGGCCCATGCCAACCTCATGAAGTTCAACAAGGCCAAGTGCAAGGTTGCACCTGGGTCACAGCAATACCAAACACAAATAGAGGCTGCACAGAGAATGGATTGAGAACAGCCCTGAGGATAAGGACTTAGCGGTGTTGGTGGACGAGAAGCTCAACATGAGCTGGCAATGTGCACTCACAGCCCAGGAGGCCAACCATATCCTGGGCTGCATCAAAAGAAGTGTGGCCAGCAGGTCGAGGGAGGTGATTCTACCCCTCTACTCCACTCGTGAGACGCCCCCTGGAGTACTGCAAACAGCTTTAGAATCCCCAGCACAAGAAGGACATGGACCTGTTGGAGTGGGTCCAGAGGAGGGCCACAAAGATGATCAGCGGGCTGGAGCACCTCTCCTATGAAGTCAGGTTGAGAGAGTTGGGGTTGTTCAGCCTGGAGAAGGGAAGGCTCCAGGGAGACCTTATAGCAGCCCTCCGGTATCTGAAGGGGGCCTACAAGAAAGCTGGAGGGGGACTTTTTACAAGGGCATGTAGTGATAGGATGAGGGGTAATGGCTTCAAACTAGAAGGCGGCAGATTTACATTAAATATCAGGAATAAGTTTTTCATCATGAGGGTGGCGAGGCACTGGACCAGGTTGCCCGGAGAAGTTATGGCTGCCCCATCCCTGGAAGTGTTCAAGGCCAGGCTGGATGGGGCTTTGAGTAACCTGGTCTAGTGGGAGGTGTCCCTGCCCATGGCAGGGGGTTGGAACTAGATTATATTTAAGGTCCCTTCCAACCCGAACCATTCTATGATTCTATGATAAGTTTAACTACTAACGTTCTTTCATGTGATCATTGCAGTTTTAACTATTTGTATTTTATTCTTTGGGGTAACTATGGGTCATACGAAGGCTCTAGAATTCTTTTCTTCCAATTGAAAATGCAGAACACAGAGAACCAAGGCAACAGGTAGAAACTTGCCAATTTGCAAAGCAGATATTTCCTGATGGAACTGTCAACTTGAGAAACTACACAATGAACTACTTCAAAAATAAGTTTTAACACTTTCACAGTAGCAGCACAAGAGACTTCTTCCACCAGCATAGGCATGAATCATAAAGCTGAAACTTACAGTTATCTGACATTAGAAAATTGCCATGAACAGGAGTATGCGGTAATAAATGTTATCGAACAGCACACACTGTGTATCCCCTTCTTGATTACTAATACGCCTTTTGCTTCTTTTCTTCTGCAACCTGTTCCAGCTTTCTTCATGAAGATGCTGAATGATGCAGCAGGTGTATATTTAAGAACACCATGAGTTTCTGTTACATGCCAATTAAATCCTCCTCTTCCTACTACAAATTTTTGATCTCAAAAGCAGGAATGCACTTCTTACTTTTCAATTGCATTTATTTCAAACAGCACAGATGACATGACCTAATTTCCCTCAAACACTTCTCTACCTTAAAGGAAAAATGATCTTAAGAGGACTTATGTTTGTGAAGGACACAGTGCAATGACAATGGTCAGGATCATAAAATTCATATTAAAGTACAAGGTATATATTTACTTTCTACATGACCAGTCTAATTTATAGGCCCTATATCATCCCATACCTATATATAAATACCATAATTATTGTTAAAAATCTATTCTGAGGCTCATCTACTGGCTGCTGCAACTTCCGGCATGTTTTAGGAAAACAGAAAAGCAAAACAAGGCAAGAAATAACAGCTTTAGCATCACACTGAAAATTTCTACTGTAGACAATTGTGACAGCTTTTTAAAAAGTATATACGTATACACAGATGAGAAAGAGTCACATTTTTATTAGACTGGCAAGAGGTCAACCAAGGGCAATGATCGTGCCCAAATACTGTTTAGGAGGCCTACTCTACGTTCCCATCCCAGACAGGGGAAATATGATGGCGGTCCTTTATGAACAATACTTTTCAAATGGGGCTTATAAACTAACTCCAAGGTTAGGAAATGCAATTTTGGGGGGAAGAAACTTCAAGTAACAGATGCATTTATGCAAGAGTTCACTTTTTGGAAACAAAACTCAAATTTCCAGAAAAAGCACACCACATATCTAGTCAGCTTTTGAACTCTCAAACTCAAATGACAATACAAGATGCTTTCAGTCTTAATGGATGCATCCTGCTAATTGTCTTCTCAACAATTATAAGCTATTTCCAATAAAGAAATTATACACAGACTAAAAATTAATATCAACCTTTATCAATGTAGCAACGCTTTACAAAAAAGAAACCAAACCCTTTGTATTCCAAGTAGGTGTAACACCATAAACATCACACATTTACCTTTCTTCCTCTTGTATTCTTTTGTATTTATCTTACTGGTTAGAACACAAGAAAAAAATCCCAAAGTTTTTTCATATCCTTTTTCATTTCAGCTCTATTCTAAACCAAGTCCTTTGAATAACTACGGCCACTAGATGGCAATGAAGACATATAAAAAACAAGCTTTAACCCACTGACGAAGAGACAACAACCCACAACAATTAAAGCGCTCTTTCTCAATTACAACACAGAGAAAAAGCCTGGAAAAGCTATGACATTGAACAAAGAAAGAAAATTTTGAAGCTGAGACAATTTTAAGTTTGGTTAAAACAACCACACAGGAAGAAAGAGTCTGGACACTCACAATTTGAATGGATTTTCTTGTGTGTCAGCATCTTCCTCACCATTCACATACAGACCAGTACAGTCTGAGGGCTTTTTACTTCATATTTACAATCCCAGGAACTCATGTATAGAAGAGATTAACTATAATTTTTCTATCCAATATAGTGTGAGTAAACCATGAGTGTTCTCATATTTCTAATTATCATAGAGGATTAAAGAAAGTATCTTTGATATGTATAAAATAACTGCTGGAAACAAGTTCTCTCGTTAATGAAACATTTCCTATGTAAATATGAATGTAAACATTTATGTGTGAGGCTGGCTTTCAGATAACTATAAAGAGGAAAAGAGAAAAAGAAAATCACCTCCCCAAAACAAGCAAAGTAATTAGGTAATTTCCAGCATTACTGATGGGAAATAAGGTAGGACAATGTTTGGTGGAACAAATGAAAATACTCTTCCTTCGACCTTTGATTTACAGGGCCTACCTCTCTTTTTTCTTTAACCACAAAACTAAAGTAAGACTGAGTAGGTGGTAGAAATTCTTCTGAAGTATTAATCTGACCTATAGTAAAAAGAAAGTTATATTGGAGGGAAAGGCAGCTGTGTCTGGTTCTTCTGAGCTTGTTCAGAATTTTTGGTACAAGAAGTAATGGTGGAAAATCATGTAGGATGTAATTTCCTCACTGGATTTATAAGATATTCTCTTAATTCTTTTCTCTGTGCGATGAGCAGACTGGTAATTCCTTGCTCAATGAACAGTAAAACAACACAGGACATTCTTCCATGAGGTAAACACCGAACAACTTGATCTAAAAAACACATGAGATCTGTTAGGGATCAACTCTGAGTCTAACAACCAGGAATGTCTTTCCTGGACAAAACCTATTCCACTCTTGTTAGAGCTGCATGACAAGATCAGTGCTTCCTACTTGCTGACATAAAGCACAGTGACTGAACCAGGGTAACATTTTGGGATACCAGGTCTCTGCAAATACTTCACATATTCAACGTATCTGTACAACATTTTGCTGTGGACTCCTAGTTTCTCAGAAGACGCTGTGACACTCCTCCTATGCATCTTCCAAGAATTTGTGATCGGTGTAGTTAAAACAATGGGCCATTTTAAATGAAGCTAACATTGGGACTGATATTAGCCAGGAAAGGTCAAAGGATCAATCTCCAAAAAGTAAAGGGCATCCTCATAGTGCCTTCTCACACTGTAACTTCATGGGCCGCTCAAGTGAGGAAAGACCATAATATCACCAACCTCATGTTAGACTCCAAGCTCATTAACTCAGTACAGCAAACAAGCAAGCTGTTACTCATCTGTTCTGACAGACCTGTTCCATCAGACCAACTGGAAACTGAACATTTTTCCATAGCAAGAAAACCAAGCCGAGATTTGCCTACGGATGCTCCCCTTTATTCCAAATGACTTGCAGGGAAGAAAAAGACAATTTCTAGTGGTTTCTGAGTCTTGACTGCAACAGAAAGTGGAACAGGTTGAGTCTTTGGCACCACCTGGAATATTATTTTAGATCAGATAATCACCGAAGGAGAGAACAATATTCCCTTCAGTCCCTTCAGTGAATTCAGGCCAATCAATACAGAGAAAATACGGTACTTCACGTAGAGAAGCTACCCTAACTGAACTTGCCAGGAAGCAAGGGGTAGAAAGTAAAATAAAATCAGCTCATTTCATTACTACCTAGTTTTGATGAACTCAATGCTCTTTTCAAACCACAGGCTTCTGTTCACAAAGGTTTGCTTTTTCAAATCATCCGAGTCATCCCTGTGTTCATCCCACAGAAGTCTTTGGCTTTAGGAGGATTTAAAGGTGTCTACCAGCTGGTTTTCTTTATGTTCAGGGTGACATTAGCAGGGAAGGTTTTCCTTTGCACCTGCTGGTCAATTCTGAGTCAGCCAAGGCAGGAGGTGCGTTTGTTAATTACCCGCATTGTTCTGAGCATGAAACTACTCAGCAGTCTTCTTTCTTTCTTAGGAGCTGAAAGAACTAAAGAATTCAATACAACCAAAAAACAAACGAAAAATCATTAGGTGCTAGGTGCTAAGGATGAAGTAGTGGAGCCATGAGGAAAGCCCTAGAAAAGGATTATGCTCTCAATAAAAATAGCATTAACTAGAGGGTAGGCACCCTCAGTTCAGTATTTGAACAGAAATTACAGGAGCTTCTTCACTAACAGCCGTAAAACAAGACCATTCTCAGCTAGACAATTCTCAGGCAAAACTGTAGTGATTGATAATGTTTAAACTCAAAACAGCATGTAATCCACAAATACCAATATGGCTCACAGTCTTTGATGAACTATGTATTGGAATCCAAAACACTTCAGTCCTTCAAACTGTTGAATGTTCGCACTGTTCAGAGTCTGAAGAGAGCGGTCTCAGTGAGTGATAAATATGCAAAAAATACAAGAAGCACAAGCCAAACACCCACACTCATCAGGAATAAACATCACCCGAGTCTCTTATCAGCTGAATGCCTTTGAAAGATGACAGCCATTCAACAGAAAACATTAGGCAAAAAGTCTTAAATTCAACTAAAGTCCATCCCTGAGCTTCTTACCTCCTGGCTTCTTTGTTAAACTAAACAACATTAACTTTAGTAAGAGAAAGGCTAATAAGAAGAGTCCATTCAAAAAACAAAGCCGCTGCCTCCTTTCATTACTGTTATTTAGGGACAAGTATCAAGAACACTCTCAAATTAACCCAGAAAGTCTCCCTCCACATGGCAACAACCTGGAATTGTGTTTCTGCGAGGCTTGTTTAAACCAGACCACACTACATGAGATCTACACCGTCTACAGTGAGTTTTCAACACAGTATTTCACCATCTACTAAGCCTCATCAAAACACTGAAAGGTAGTTATTGTGCTAACCTTTTAATTATGCCATGCAAAGTTTATTAAGGATAAATATTTTCCATGACCTCACAACAAACAAGGTTTAAAGACTGGAACAAAAAGTGGAAGTTTGTTTAGGGTTTTTTTTAAGGTTCTATATGTACTTGAAAGACATGTAAAATTTAAGAAATAATTCCTTTTGTAACTTGAATTCTTAGTTACAAAGATAGTGCAATTTAACTTATTCTTTAGGGATCAAAAATTAACCAGATTATATCCATGCCATAATCAAGTCCTGAGGAAAACATAAAATTTCTCCATAAAAACAGGTAGGAAATAGGCTTCTGTCTATAAAGCAGATGTATACAAAATAACTCACTTCAAAAATGGAATTTAATGTAAAACTGGTGAAAACTTGGTTGACCACTTGCATAAAGCAGCCTTAAGCCTTTACTAATTTTGCTCAGTCCAGCAATATAAAGAACCAAAGGGCACGTTCTGCTACGAACAAAACAGAAGCAATTAAAAAAAACCCAAAACCACACACACAAAAAAAAAGGAAAGGGGAGGAGAGAAAAGAGCTAATTTACCATTCAGTTTCACTAAGTACCTTAGGGCACACATGGATCCAAGGATTTAATAACTGGCATTTTTCTTTACACTGATAACAACAGGACATCATTACTGATGCTAGCAGTCTGGGAACTAGCAGAACAGTACCAGTCTAAATGGTGCCTTAAAATGTTAAAAACCTAAAATATTTAAACTGAAAAACGAAACCTTAGTATGTATTCCAGACTTTCATTTCATACCCATACTAGAATGGCAATCATTTCAACATCATATTATAAAAAACACCCAACCATTTTCATTCCTAGTCTTCTTTTGCAAAGCTCTGAAATTCTCTATACTTGTTTTGACACGCTTCCATTTTTAGAGGTGAATCTGAGATACCTTTCATGAACAAATGCAGTTGTGACGAGATGTGCAACTGAACTGCACCTCACTAATTCCAGTTAGCAATCGTTTCAAGCAGTAAGAATGACTAGTTTGCTGAATATTAACAGTACTCTAGTAATGCATGTGCCCTTAACAGAATCAAGTGAAGTATACGTGTATACCCAAGGCAACAGGAATTTACAACAATGCTATGAAATGCACATTGGAGCCTTTAGAAACTGTTAGCAAATAACAAATTAAAGCTTTGCCCTGTATTCTTCAGAGTACTTATGTAAGTTTTTTAAACAGTAATGGAACTTCTAATAATCAAAATTACAGACTTTATATTTTTATTTTCTCTCCTCTTTTGATGCAATTTGTTCTCCAAAATAATGATACACGGGACAGCTTTGCAAAATGTTCCTGCTCATGAACTGATATGGCCCCAGGAGAACAAACTGACTGAAGTTACAGATACACTGTTTGGAAAGCCACTTTCTTATCTGCAGGCACACCCCTCATTTTTGGGGAGTAGTACGCTTAACTCATCTGCAGTGATGAGTTAACTATGCAACTCTTGAATGAAATACAATCTGAAAAGATAACAGAGATCCCTATATTGTCACGATAACTCTTTTTGGCTGTTGAGTTTGCTTCAAGGGGTTAAAGGGATCTTTTACTGCTTGTAAGGCCTTACATTGCAACCCTTCTGCATTTAAGCGTGGCAGAGAGCAACAGGGCTGTACAGTTATACAGCAGATACACAGCATACTTCTCTGCTTCTGTGCCCTTCCTCTTTCACTGCCTTCTCTTTTGATTCTCATCAAGAACTTCAGAAAGATCTAAAAAACACTTTGAGTAAACAATTCCCTGGAGCTGCAGAACCTGGACACCACCCAAAGAGAGGACTTGAGACACTGGCTAACAGAAAAGACGACACACATTGAAAGGCAAGTGCTCAGGCACAGAGTACTGCAGAACAGTTGAAAATACAGTCTGCGCCTCTGATTCACAGACATCAGGAAGTGTGATTTAGACCAGTAGGAATGAACCAAGAACTCTGTAGGCTTAATTCTAACATTCCTGTTTTCTAATGCTTTCATACATAAATACATTAAAATCTCAAATCTCAGAAAATGCTAAAAAGCCATAGTGATGTAACAGGACTTGTATACAACAGTGGCAAAAGAAAGGTGAAAACTTCAAAACCATTAATGTGCTGAATACATCGTCCTTTGTGGTGAACAAATATTAATAACACAAAGTATCTGAAAACTAACCAAATACTGTGCTGGAAGAAAAACTTCACCCACAGATAGAGAACGTGTTGGTAGAAACAGTCATCGCTACATTGAATGCCACAGGTCTGCAGCATTTCTCACATAATTAAATGGTTTACAAGAGCACATTTTGGTTTATGTTTCTTCACGCTGTAGTACAATGTTAGGAATTCTGCAGTGTACTACGCACCAGACTACACGCTATAGTTTCCCTAGCTGGAAGCTATAGAGGGAAGCCAGGAAAGAATAGAGACTTACCTTTTTTCATTTCCATATGATTTTTGCGCAACTTTCGCATGGAGTATTAGCACTGTTTGATCACCTCGCTCCTTTAGGTAATTTCGCATTGCTTCCCTAAAAATGAAAAGAGAAAATAGGCTTTGAAAGTTCTTTTGGTTTTGTTTATAATTATAATAATCCAAAAACAGCTTTAGGACAAAAAAAACCCAAACACCTGAAATTCAAAAAAGGCAACTATTAATAGGGTCAAGATGAGTTTGTTATGTTTTTTAAGACAATTACACAGCAAAAAGAAGCAACTATCTTGCCTGAAGCTAGCAGCAGGGGTCTGTTCAAAGCCCAATTTTATAAAGTACCATGCCACAAATATTTGATTAGAACACACTTTATTAATTCAATATTGTCTCCTTAACCAATTTAGTATCTCATGATAATGACAAATATTTCTGAACTTTTCTTTAAGCTATTAACAAAATCAATGCAATGTTTTATATAAAGTTTTCTTTTGGGTGGGAAGATACTAAGAAAAATTTACATTCTGCAGCTTATTATTTCATCTATTTTTCTAGAGAAAGCCTCTACTTCCTGCATACAATCAGGTAAAAAAAATAAATTAGTTTTTCTATCGTTCATCATCACTAATGACAGATGTCATATAAAAGCTATAATTACCTCAAACACACCAACAGCAATTCCTTGAGAGAAGTAAGAGAACAATACACCCTATCATTCTTCTGTATAATAATCTAACTGTTTATTAAGCAGCATGCCAAATTCAACACCCTAGGGTTTCGCTGTGTCAGAGTGCCAACAGGAGCACTTTTAAGTCCCTGGAGGAGCTTTTGCAGGCTGAATGCCCACCAATGCACTCATCTTCAAGGTCATCAACCAGAGAAACACATTATGATATTAACAGGAAGTTATATGAAGACAGGAAACCCTACAAAAGAGGGATTTTTTGGGTTTCTTTGGGTGAACTGCACCCAACTGTTGAATTTCCTTTGGACAGATATAAAACCCCAAACATTTCCAGTGAAAAAGATGGAAGATAAAAAGCAGTATTTTGTTGATAAGATTCCTTTCCAAAAGAAATCCCAACATAGAGTTTAATAAAAGAAAGCAAGTGGGGGGGGGGGGAGGCTAGACAAACAACAATGATCCGGCTTTGCTAATGATGTT
>VYZM01015764.1:148676-180543 GCA_013398915.1 Dromas ardeola | reverse complement strand
AGGAGGCATCATAATTTAATTCAAAACAAAACGTAGGCCAGAGTGACAATGGGTTTCCATGTCTTTATACAGCACTATTGCCACACAAAACTATAAAAAAATTGTACATCTTTCGTACTTCAAAAAAATAGTAGATTTTAAACTCAGTAGCTACCTGTAATCAGCGCAGTTTGTGGCACAGAATAATAAACATTTGCATAGACTGTGTTACAGTAGTTTGAAAAAATGGTGACTACTTAGCAGCTTCTAGTATAAATACTTCCTAGGCAGACGCGGAGCAACTCAGGCAGCGTACTCCAGTCACTCTGAACACTTTTCAGAATGGATTGACTTGATGGTACTATTTGATGCTATCTCTGACTGTTCAGGTTTCACCAAAAATTGGTTAAGATCACTCCTTGACAGAACTGTGTTCGTTTTGCTCTTACTCGCTGCAGGACAGCAGTAAGGTAACGGCTGGATTATGGCAGTAAAAAGTGTTATTTTTACCCAACCTCACCAGACACTTTTAACCAAGAAAAGAAATCCAGCTTATTCCTGGTGATTTAAAACTAAGCAGATTCACATCCTACTGAATAATTTACAATAACTGATACGTGAAGTCAATACCATTTCCACAAAGGCTTGGGTATCATATTAAAAACACGCCACTCACTGTTCAAAATTTTACTTCTGGCTGCTGATTGTATACAATAATTGAAAAGTTTTGCTATTTAAAAATTCTAGGATTAGCAAGCCACAATTTTTTAACTTAGAAATCCTTCTAAGAATGAAAAGGGTAACTTTAGAAAACTGTTAAAAACAGAATTTCTTTAATGCTTACCTGGTGAGCCGTTTCGGTTGAGGTCGCTCTCCAAATTTCCTGAAAAAATAAGCAGTTGCTAATTTAAAACAAAAGTGTTTAGTCATAATTTTACAGTGAAATACCATCACAATATTTCATTTTTAAGAAATGTATTGGAATTTTGTGTCTTTTCTTTGAAATTTCCTAGATAGGTTACTATTAAAATATCAACCACCTCCCTGCAACAACTTTTCCCACAACAGCAGAGGCTTTTTTTTTTTTTATTTGGAACACTAGATAACTTTCTTTGCTAAAGTCACATTTACTTTCTCTCTGAATCGCTTTTGAAAAGTTCAGATATCACAAGTATGTAAATAACCAGGAGATCTTTGCCATAGCATTGACCAGAAGTGCCAACAAAAACCGGTTATTATCAACATACAGAAATTAACAGACTTATCTCTGAGTTGACAAATTACAGTGAATGCTTCCCATCAGGATAATTTCTCAGAAATCTGTTTTTCCTCAATGACGACTTACAAAAATGATGACAACGTATTTCATACATGCCAGTACAGAACTATAAGAAAAATTTCTCTCATGGAACGTAACCACGCATGATCAAGAAATATCCTGCTATACACTTAACATCTTTTAGCTATATAGTGTTTTGAGACAGCTGTATTTCTTTCAGTGCTTTAATACTGTTCTTAAGAGAGTACACTCTTCACACTCGGTTAAGATTTTCTATAAAAGTCTTTATTTACGTAAGACACTGAATTTACACAGGACAGAAACATTTTCATTAACAAAAACATCCTCAGATTAAACCAAAATGGTCAGGTAAAAGACCTGAAAAAAAAGGAAGGCTGTACCCAGCCATGTACATCTGCCATGTACATCTGCTCAACCTGGTAAGGAAGTATAAGCACAACCTAAAATGAGAACTAAGAGGAAAGAGGAAAAAAAAGAACAGGCTTAGCTTAACACCTTTCTATCTAAAAATAAACGAAGCATTAGAGACTCTGCTTCTGCTGCCAGTGTTCATAAATATCTCTATGACTTGCCAAACTCTTTGATAAGTGGGCATATCTTTCCTTTTATGCTTCCTGTATAGTGAAAAAAAACCTCTCCTACAACATTGCTGGAGGCTCCCCAGGATAAGAACTTGATCATTAAATGATGTGATGAGAAATTCCCCTGTTAGTGCAGCGGGTCTGTCCTGAACTCATACAGCAACTGGTAGTGGAATGATTTCATACATTCCAATTTCTTTTGAGTAATTCTATAAATGTACAAAGTAAAAATCCATAGCTATTGCCATTTACATCGTTGAGCAGAACAGCTCTCCCCTGAAAAGACTGTGTCAAGAACATTCAGCAAATTTGAAGTTATTTCTCAAGACTTGAGAAATCGGGACTTCTAAAGTACTGGTCGTCCACTCTATGTAGATGAATTGAATAAATCAGATAAAGCCAAATTATTTTTTTCAGTTTAAACAAGGAAATTAAAATTTATTTTTCCAACCAGACAGAAGTTCCTTTCATGTTTTAATTTGTTGTTATTGGTATACTGTTCACTTGTTTGGCTTTATTTTAACTTTAAATGAAACAATGAAACTAAAATTCTTGCTGCAAGATATTTTTTATATTTTTTAAATTTCAAGGTCTATTGGACACGTACTTCATTTATATTTTTCTCTGTGGTATGTATCACTGCATTGTCATATTTGTAATGCAGAAAGGTAACTAGAAAACCCAAACAGCTTTGCAGTTTGGCAGCAGTAAAGTTATATCCCAAAGCCTTTCTGCTTCTACCACTTATCTTTTCAGGATCTGCCTAGCTTCATCTCCCGAGCACGCCCTGTGCCTCTGATTTTCCCTGGATAACAGTGTGAGTAGGTGTGAGTTTCCCCCCCTCCCCAGTACTATCTCTGTAGTTACTGTTCTCCCCTGAAGACCGAGGATCATTATATCTGGCAGAGGATTCACTGCCTGCGAGTCACTGACTAGACAACAGATTACCTTTAAGCAATACTCTACAGACAATCAACATCCCTGTAGATTAGCTCCCTGATTTTGAGTAGAACTATGGTCTTTGTCTCAATCCCTCTGTACATTGTATTTCACCATGAAAAAAAATGAGGTGCCTATTTTAGAGCAAAGAAGGCATTACGCACACCACGCTTGTACTGTAGCCAAGCGATACAATCCAAGATGAGGACACTAGTACATCAGAAACTGCATTAACACAAAAAAACCTCCCAGACAAAATCTTACGCTCCCCTAAGGCAACATCTATCCATGTAGAACGCTTGAACACCGCAGATACATTCCCCTTGCATGTATGCTTATTGCTGCCTAAAAAGAGCTTTATTAACAAGGCATCTACACAAAACAGTTGCAGTTACTTAAAGAAATAAACCCCTCCTTTTCCTTTAGTTAAATCCTGAATATACAGCACAGGAAAAAGTATGAAAATCACCATTCTTCAGAGGCAGAGATAAAGCACTGAGTCATTGTGGAGACGCAGAGGGTAAACTGTGATCATCTAATGCTCAGTGCAGTACCTTTATAAATCACGTGCCAGCTTTCCCTAGCCTCTTCCATCCAAAATAAAGTTAATGATGTCACTGTAATCAACTTCTGAATACATATAAATGCTACCCTTAGCAACATGAACCTTCCAAAGAGATGATGCAAACTGAATTTGGTAGATCTTTTATTATTCTTTCAATACACATTAGAGGGAGAGGTAGAATAGGAAGGCATTCCATATTCTTTAAGTCCAATTTTTTACTGTCTCTAAATTAAATTCAGCTACTTCAGTTAATGGTGTCAATGAACAGCTTCTATACCATCTCAAAATCATTTCAAAGATCCCTTATTCAGAATTAAAAACTCTAAGACCTGACCTATAAACCATTTAGATTAGTAGACATTTACACAGGGCTAACTATATTTTAGGAAAAATTAATGTGACTTGTACAAGAATGCTATAAATCAAATTATTTAATTAAGTGACCAATATGTACATGAATAAGGTTGATGGACACTGCATTCTTACATATCCAGTAAAAACCTTCTCTCTCAACAGCAATGGTCAAAGAAGTTAGAACTCAAGAATGATTAAGAATGAAATAGGAACCACAAACATTACCATGTCATTATTCTGCCACACACCCACAATTCTGAAAACTGTCTGAAGTTCACTGAAAACGTAGTGGGGAAAAAAGTCATCTCAAAGTAATAAAAGATACCACAGAAGATCAATAGTTTCACATGCGATTGGATAAAACTCTGTAGCCTTTAGTGAGAGTTGAGAGCATGAAAGGAAAGTGACAGAGGCAAAGACCTAAGAGACTAATACAAGATATGCAAAATGTGAAAAGGGGATGGTTATTCTCTGTCTCACACACACAGTAATTCGGAAATATATCTAATATCTGAAAATTTCATTTTAGAGTAACAATTTTTTTCCTTGCTCTACAAACGCTGTTATAACTAAGTTGTGAAACACATTGCTAGAGGATATGTCCTACGAAGACAGTCTGAGAGCTGGGGTTGTTCAGCCTGGAGAAGAGAAGGCTCCGAGGAGACCTTATAGCAGCCCTCCGGTATCTGAAGGGGGCCTGCAAGAAAGCCGGAGAGGGACTTTTTACAAGGGCATGTACTGACAGGACGAGGGGTAATGGCTTCAAACTAGAAGAGGATAGATTTAGATTAGATACCAGGAAGAAGTTTTTCACCATGGTGGGGGCGGAGGCACTGGAACAGGCTGCCCAGGGAAGCTGTGGCTGCCCCATCCCTGGAAGTGTTCAAGGCCAGGCTGGATGGGGCTTTGAGCAGCCTGGTCTAGTGGGAGGTGTCCCTGCCCATGGCAGGGGGGTTGGAACTAGATGGTCTTTAAGGTCCCTTCCAACTCAAACCATTCTGTGATTCTGTGATATTGTGGAGGCTGCTAGCACAAATGCATTCAAAAGATTAAACAGAAGTCTAGCTTCTACTCAGTATAATGACCTATGTTTTACAACCTTGTTCTCGGGAAAACATAAACCATGTTCTACTAGCAGCAAAATTACCACAAGGAAAAAAACCAACAGCCTACATTTACCCTGTCTTTCATATTCTTTCCTTAATCATCCAGATTGATGGATAATATGCAGATTGATGGATAACAAAAACTGACGACTAGCAGCCATGGTCCAGTATGTATACTCTTACGAATCTGATATATTCCACAGCAGCAATTGCATTTAGGATGGCAGATTTTCAGTCACATTGCAAAACTCAAGATATACATTGACATGAAAGGAAAAGAAAAAGGTATCACATGTATTTAATTTAATGCTTCATCTGGTTTACTCTTTCCGTATGTTGGCAACTTGACGTAGATACCTGTATTGACAATGCAACCTGAAGTACAAGAAAGTATCAGTAACTACCATGTACAAGAAAAGACGAGGAGGGCTTTTAATGATGTTAAGACAGCCCACTTGAAAGTGCAAGAAACACATTATCTATGGTTTTGTAGCAAATGACAGACATTGTACAAGCTATGATAGCTGTTATGTCACACTTTCGTGTTTGACTGGCATGGCCAAAAATGAGCCAGTTCGGACACTTCAAGGTTACCTGTCAGAGATGACAGACTGCAACATTCTTCTTGCTGTTCTGGAATTTCTTTTTATATTCAGTATTTCTATTCCTCTTCTTTGTTTACGTCTTGAAAATATGCAGATTAGTGGACAACAAAATCCACAAAAAATATAGTAGAGGAAACTAAAAACATATCAGTTCTATTCCAATAGTGGTTATTAAACAAGCTGAATATATATAATTTGAAATCATTATTATAAGTTATGTATCATATCTGAATGCTCACCAAGTTCCTTTCCTTTCCTGTTTTTGTTATTTTACTACCCAAGACTACACACTGTCTCAGGTATACTGTACTGGAATTCTGGACATACAGCCAAGTTGCCATTTCAATTCACAAAACGAATTCAGTGCAAACTGTAGTTTATTAGTATTTCCCTAACTCACTGCACTGCAAACATGAATGTGAGTAGCAGTCACATCATAATCACTTGCCGTTGAAA
Organism: Dromas ardeola; assembly: GCA_013398915.1. Taxonomy (NCBI): domain Eukaryota; kingdom Metazoa; phylum Chordata; class Aves; order Charadriiformes; family Dromadidae; genus Dromas; species Dromas ardeola. The sequence continues at coordinate 174,658 of VYZM01015764.1, read as the reverse complement.
CAAGTTATACTTCTTCTAATAATTATTTTCCCAGTCCTACACTTTCTCCAACCACTAGTTTGTGTTCTATTATTTCATGTATTTTATTTGTCTTCTGATGCTTTGCATAAATTAATTTCACTTCCACGTTTTGCATGTTTTTCCCACATCACGTCCCAAACCATTCTTCTTTTCAAGTCCATCCTTTTAATTTAGCAAGTCCCAGTTTGCCATTCAGACTTTTATTCAAACTTCTTTTCCCCAATTCACAGAACAGCAAGTGAATTTACTCTTTTTCTTTTTACTGACCCTCAAGTAACTATGGAAATGAACAAGTTCACCAACATTAATCTTACAAGAACACTAACTAGGTATGCTCTAACTTTTTATATTCTTTGATTAGGTAAACACATGACACAACATACAGGGTAAGTTTCGAGTGTTTTCAGGAAATAGCAGAATGCCAAATCCTATTTGGAATTCCTAGCTCAGATACAATGGGTACTATACTATAGTTTTCTATGGCTGCAGGAATATGAATTTCCACTGTTTCCAGGATGTACAAAGGAGCAAAAAGGCAAAGAAAATCTGCTATTATATGCCTCTACTAAAAGTACCAAACAGTGCTACTTCCTGGAGAATAAACTTACCTGTTCTGGCTAAATTTTTTTCAGTGGTTCTAAAAGTTAAATCAACTTTCAAAAGAAAAATAAAACTGTCTTTGTTGATTTTATTTTGCCATTTGCAAGAACAAAATTACCATTAAAAAAAGGAAAAAAATCACATGCTGTCCCATCCTCAGCTTTGAAAATCTGTAGTCACTAAACTGCTCTAGCATCCTCCTGCCCGGAATATGAACTTCAAATTTTTCTGGTATTGGCCTTCAGCCAAGAACATCCTTTTTACAGTCCCTGAGAAAGTCCATTCACCTTTATTTATCGAGCCCAGAAGCCTTAAAAAAAATATTTCCACAACATTCAAAGAGAGGCAAACTTTAGCAATTTGCCTTAAGAATTCTATCTGCACTTGGCCTACAGACTGACACAATTTCTGGCATCCAGTAGGAATAGCACTGATCTTTCTGTAAATAATGCTCTCCAGAGAGGCAAAAGCAAAAGGGAATTGTCAAATTTGAATTCAGTAGAAATAACAGCTGAGCAGAAAGCAAGCATGTCGGAGAGGCCAACACAGGGGGAATACAGGAAGAGTGAGGACTGAGAATGGGAAGACATGAGTGACAAACTAAGACTTGCTAGGTGAGAAGAACGAGCCCGAGAACACTATGGGAGATGAGGGACCAGAAAAGCCTGTGGCAAGGCAAAACATTCAGATTTAACTCCAGAATATACAAAGACCAGTAAAAATACACTAGAGTTACTGTTTTGTCTGTCAACTTTTTTATGTGACAGAAGTTGTCATGGTACCTTAAAAATTTCAACATTGAAAATAAAAGCAAAATACTTGCCTTACCTTGAAGAATCCAAAAACATATTGTAGTAGATATCCATATGCTGAGATCTGAGTTGAGATCTCTTTAGTTTCTTTTTTGACTTGCTCAAGCATGAAGAAATCATGATGGAAGCTGGGGGCTAAGCCTGGTAAGGCAGCTAAGCACCACACAGCTGCTTACAACCCCCTGCCATCGGATGGGTGAAAAGAAAATCACGACTAAACAGCAAGAAAACTTGTAGGTCCAGATAAAAATTGTTTAACAAACAAAAAAGTGGAAGAAGAGAGAAACAAAACAAAACAAGCCAATCACTCACCAGCTCCCACAGGCAGACCGATGCTCAGCCAGTTCCCAAGCAAAAGCTGAGTAACCTCTCTAAATCCCACTACTCTCCATTTTATGGCCGACCATGACATTATACGGCATGGAACATCTCTGTGGTTAGTTTGCGTCATCTGCCTGGTTGTGCCCCCTCCCAACGTCTTGTGCACCCCCCAGTCACCGTGGGGGGACAGACACGGGACAGAGTGAGAAACAGAGAAGGCCTTGACGCTGTGCAAACACTGTTCAGCAAGAGCTAAAACGTTAGTGTGTTATCAACTCCGTTTTGGTCACAAAGAACACAGCACCACATCAGCTGCTATGAAGAAAATTAACTCCATCCCAGCCAGACCCAGTACAATGAGAAAACTGAAGAAAAACGGATGCTTTCTACATGGGAAACAAGTGCCAGATTTTGAAAAGGCACAGAGTGCCTGTTCATTGGAAAAGTTTCACTCCCAAACGTCCAGCTGTCAAATCATTTCTAACTGCACCTACACACTTGTTGGTCCTTTTGACTGATCTAGCAAGGGCCTAACATTTTTCCTGAATAGACAAACCAATTCTTTATCGGTGCAGCTATATGATAGCACATATCCCAGTATTTGCTGCAGAACACATTACAGGAACTCTTTAATAAGCTACAAGAGATGACTGTAATACCTCAGAATGGATTCTGGAAACAAACCCCAGACAAGTACTCAGAAGGAAGCTCCCCGAAAGGATGTTATCCCATAACTTTAGTGCAATCATTCCAGCTCCTTCCCCTGAAGCACAAACCTCTCAATATTGTCAGAGATAAGATATGGCAATCACTAATCCAGGGCCGCATAAGACCCAAAGACTGAGTGACAAGTCTCACTCTCCTTAAACAAAGCTGTCGAATAAGTGGATTTTGAGACAAATAAAGTGTGCTTCACATAGGCTTACTAGGCAATAGAGATGATTAAGACTACTAAATTAAATAGAGAATAGAGTGACTAAAGAAAGGTTTTACTTCCTCAGAGGAGGTCTGAGGGAAACAATGCTTGAAACAGGAGGAGTCTAATGAAACGAATTTTACATTTTTTTTATATAATCTCTAGAGAAGTTTCAGAATACACTATGCTATTCAGAAAGAAAGAACATAAGAAATTCCAACCTCTGCTGTCCAACAACATGAAGTGACAATGAATTTTGGTGAGAGGCTGAAGTTAAGTTCCAACATTTCTAATATCTACCAAATAGCTGGTAACCCAAAAGCCATTAAGTGTGACAGGACTGAGGAGGAAGAAATACTACTATTTCAACTACTAAAGGTATATTGTAGTCAGAAGTGTAGCAAAAGAAACCTCTGTGCTTCGCTTAATCCCAGTTCTAAAAACACAACCAGCTGTCAGATGCAACCTTCTCCTAGACCTCTTACACAGCCATGAAACTTGTGAAAGAGTGTGAAGAGTTTGGGGTTGGGCAGTGAGACAAAAGCCTTTTTAAGAAAGAAATTAAAATGAGACGAGTTATTTACAGGTATTTTTTTATCATTCTCCCTCAACTTTAAAACAACTGCTACATCTCTGGAAAGCTAGGAAGTCTTTCAAATGTATGTTCACCCTTTAGCACAAGATGACCCTTGTCGTAACAGGGCATGTTGCTTCTGCCATAAGAAACAAAAACACTTTTCAAAGAATTAATTTCAAGTTGCTATATGATCAGTTATCACAAATCTATTAAATGTGGTGACCACAAGCTCACCAGTGTGTGAGCTCACTAAATTCACTTGGCCTACTGAGGTTATCTAAGATCTAGGAAAGGGAAATACCAGGATTTCTAGTTTTAAAGTTTGAGGATTAATATAAAAGTAATATTTTTCATCTGTTAAAAGAGACATCTCTCATGGATTCAAGTACCATGCTAAGACTCAATTTTCTCTCTTTCTTTTAATCCTCTGTCCTCTGCCCATTTCCACCTTCGATTTGCTTACCACAAACAAATTAGTGAGGAATTACAGAATCACAGAATGGTAGAGGTTGGAAGGGACCTCTGGAGATCATCTAGTCCAACCCCTTGCCAGAGCAGGGTCACCTAGAGCAGGTTGCACAGGAACGCGTCCAGGCGGGGTTTGAATGTCTCCAGAGATGGAGACTCCACCACCTCTCTGGGCAGCCTCTTCCAGTGCTCTGCCTCCCTCAAAGTAAAGAAGTTCCTCCTCGTGTTTAGGTGGAACTTCCTATGTTCAAGTTTGTGCCCGTTACCTCTTGTCCTGTTGCTGGGCACCACTGAAAAGAGTCTGGCCCCATCCTCCTAACACCCACCCTTTAAGTATTTGTAAGCATTAATAAGGTCACCCCTCAGTTGTCTTTTTTTCCAGACTGAAAAGACCCAAATCCTTCAGCCTTTCTTCCTAAGAGAGATGTTCCAGTCCCCTAATCATCTTGGTAGCCCTTTGCTGTACCCTCTCCAGCAGTTCCCTGTCCTTCTCGAACCGGGGAGCCCAGAACTGGACACAAATTGAACTGAAGAAGCAATGAGGAAAGTTCATGCTCATGGACTTTAAACATGCTTAAAATTATCAAAGCCAACACATATCCAACTGTGCCCACGTACAGGACACACTGAATAGTTCTCAGGAACTATTCCTTAATCTTCTGTTTGTTAAAAACATTCCATACAAGTTAAGCAGTATACTGCAACTTACATGGAAAGACTCAGCTACTCCACATCAGCCTTGTTTTGTTTTTGCAGATTTCTACATTTAGAGTAACATGTTACATCAACAGTAAAATCAAAACAGCAGACGTATGTTTTAAAACACATCAATTTTCTGTTAATGTAAGCATATCTTCCTGTCCACAGATTTCTGTGAAGACAAGATGCAAAAACTGAAAATATTTCTGTGCATTCACCTACACAACCATATTCTCTTCCAAACATTTCAGAACACAACTCCCAAGAGAAAAGATCATCTATCACTAGGAAACATTATCCCATCTGGTGGTTTCACAGACACAACGAGAATTCCTACGTATTAAAAAGTGGCCATTTATGATCCGGCATGAGCTGGCATATAAAAAAGACCACAAAATTCATACAGTGGTTTCTACTATGATTGCTCTATGACATACACATTAAATGTAGCTGTTGATTCACATCACTTTTAATATTTGTTTGCTGTTGGAGATAACTGATGCATTTGATTTCTATAACTGCACCTTATTCCACACTGATATCCTTTGTTTTTAAAATGAAGCTGAAAATAGGGCAGTGTTATGATTTGCCAATGGTAAAAACGCACTGCTGAAAAAAGTGATGTTCTACATGTTTAACACAATTAAAAAACAAAAACACCTAAAGGACAGAATTTCTAAGAGATTAATACAAAAGACATGGATATATGAATTCAGTTAAGATGGAATAAACACAGACAATTAATATTACGTATGCTTAAATAGAACATTTCACATTTCTTCAAAAGTCCCCCCTCCATGTCCCACATGTATTTTTCCTTTGCCTTCCACTGATCTTTATACTTTGCTGTAACTTAATGCCGTACAGCCTAACATGACCCAGCCCACACTATGAGTGTCCCTAACTGCTGTGGCTTTATCTCCATAGCATCTTAGAGAAAGGAGTTTTTAAATCCTTAAGACTACTCATACCCTAAGCATTTTATGGTCTTCTACTATTTCCTTTCACTTAGCAGAACCACAGAAGCGGCTGCTGTGCTACTTCCTCAATAAAAATAGTTGTAGCCATTATTCAGTTCTAAGGAAGGTGCAGAAGACACTCAAGATTGTGCAGATCCACTACTTTGCAGTGATGCATGTAACTTAGGAGTGGTTTGGGGTTTTTTTGCTATGAACATACTTAGATTTATGTAATATGACATACGCAACTAAATACACAGATAAATGATGCATTTCAGAGGCTCTTACTCTTTCCATAATATCACACACCTCAGGTACGGAAACTACTGAAGAAGTGACACCTATCTCCCCTGTTGCTCCCTCCAGGTGCAACTGTGTGTGTAAGCACGATCCTCTAGAGCTGATGAAGTCAGCAAAATGACAGTTTCCAGATCACCCACTGTGCCGCCGGCTGCTTCATCATTCAGAATGAACACATGCACTAACAGAGTCACATGCAGCCATCAAGTCACTCACACTTTCACCTGCCAGGGGCACTTAGGCCCTCATTCTCATTAGGGTGTCTACTGTAACAAATATTGCTATAAAGACTTTGTCCCAAAGATTAAGAGTTGAACTAAAAGCTAACCCATTTTAAAAAATAAATACACTTTTCATATCCACACAAAATGTGCAAAGAGCCAACCTCAGCCCATCTGCTTTGAAGTACTACTGACCCAGTGTACCCTCTTTCTTATCCATCCTACAAAAGGAGATAAAATTAATTAAAACCTCACCAATCAAGAATGTCTAAGGGACATGAACAATGCTAGCATCTCTCCTACTCCTAAAGTCCTTTTCTCCCCTGTAAAGAGCGAATGATGGGTGGTCCAACTGCACTGTGGCTCTTTGGAAGTAGAGGGCACAGCAGCCCCTGAAATCACAAAACCAGAAAGTTTTTGATCGATACACAAAACATTCCCTCTCTTCAATGAAGAAAAAAAAAAAAAGACCCACCTGCTCCAGGGTGAATGCCACCAACCATGCACTATCACATCTTTGTACTGCATGATCCTGTACCGCTCTGGCCTACGCTTAAAGAATTTAAGTCCTCCAGCACAGGGAACATGTTACGTGTTTGAAACAAGTCTTCTACTGTACAGCTCTATATACACTTTTGGCACTATATCAAATAATACTGAAATAAATACAATAGAAAGAGCTCTGCTTCATTTAGTCACGCCCTCTCACTGGAAGTCACCAGTTCAATTAGAAACTCCCTCTCCCTTTTCTGACCTGCTTTCATCCTCCCACATTGCTTTGGTTATTGTCCTCTCTCTTTTCCAATCCCCATAAAAAGAAAATCACAGAACCACAACTGCAATTTCAATACAGCTTGCACCGTATCAGTAAATAGGCTCACTGTTAAACAACTTAGAGAAAGTAAACAAATTAACTCCTTGATAGTAGTCTACCTACATTTGGAAAAAAACTTAATCCAGTAAATCACTATACTTGTGCATGATTCTAAAAATCAAATGTCTAATCCAAAAATAACATAATTTTAATCCAGACAGAACTCTCACAACTCTGTCACACTAAGCAATGCAAGAAAGTCAGTAATGACAGCTTATTTAAGAACAAGAGTGTGACTGAAAATACACCTGGAGATGTGTTTTCCCTGCTTTTGCTTTTTGCTGTAGGTACCTGCTGAAAGAAGCTACAGTAGCCCAAAGATCTCAAGTATACTAAAGAACTTCGATACTATCAACTTAAAGGATGCCATTAAAATGGCGGAATGGTGTAGAATGTGAGAAACATCATCAAAAATTACTCTATTAAGATTCCTTTATATTCACGTTATTATTTCTTTTTGATTGACTCCCTAATAACGTTGGCTTAAATGTTCAGTGGAAACTGCAGATTTGCACACACTTACCTTAGCAACTGAAAGAGTTATCAGCTTGAAAAATCAGCATGCCAACAGAATCTCAGTCCCTAAAACACAATATAATTTGGCTCAGCTATTGTAACTGCATAGGGAATGTGCAATACAAGGCTCATTAGTTTTATCTTCATCCACTCAAACCAAAAAAGAGTGAAAAAGGAAAACAACCGCACATAGTTCACAAAATTAGCTACTAAAATAACGGTAAACTGCTAAAACATAAAAACAGTCTGAATCATTCTTCCACATAAAACGTCCCACACTCAGCTTTCAGTGACAACTACTTTGCTCAGTGTACACTTATTAGGATTCTCCTTGTCCATCTAGCACAGTAAATTTTCCCCTGGATCTCACCTTGCACATCACCCATGAACAGATATTTCATGAGTGAACTTGACTTTTATTTCCGAAAAAAGTGATTCTATGTCCCCCACTAAACCATAATTTAAGTACCAGCAAGCCTCTAAAAAACCAAGCATCTACCTTTTAAGAAATTAAATTTCTAAATATGGTAAGAACAGAGGTATTAAGTAACAAAACAGTGCTTTTTACAGCTACCATCTGCTCATAACTGCAAATAAGATTTAGTCTGAAGAAGGATTTTTTTTTTTAGATGCATGAGGAATCAACTTCAATAAACCTACTGATTTTTACCCCTGTTGCCTGATTACTTGACAAAACTCATAAATTAGACATAAGATGAGACTTTTCAGACCACTTTCCCAGCAATATAGGAACCCTCCACTACACTGTAGTACCCGAGGATTTGCTCGACCTCAACCTTGCTTTCAACGACTGAATGTCTGCAGTGTTCAGAGAACAGTTTCTCCTCTTTAAATACACTTTCCATCCTTAACTGGAAGGTAACTATTCATCTTCTGTGCAGAAAGCAACTTTAAAAAAAGAAGTTAATAAAAAAGAAGGACAAAAACTTAAGGCTCATGGTTTTCTTTGAATTGTCACCATTCGTTGTAATGCCAAAAATACATAATAGAAGCAGAAATTGTGAATGATTTCGCAAGGAAGTGGTAAAGAACTATACTGAACTTGCAAAGGAGGAAGATTCTCAAAAAGCTAGCCTAACCTCACTAACCATAAAGGCAAATACGTACTTCTTTTGAACACCTCTTGAAGAGATAACAGGTTCTTGACAGGGATAGTCATTGGTCAGCTCAAAATTTCTAACCACTGCTCTATTAAAGTAATAGTTGAATCACTCTTCCATGTACTTTTCCTTACTCTATACTCACATAAACCAAGGCACTTCATTACTACAGCGACTGCTTCCTATCAGCAGAAAAACAAGTAGAACGTACTAATCCGTCTCTAAGGGGCTTACTGTCCTGCTCCAAGCTCCTCAACCAGCTTCCCCTGCGCCACCTGCAGAGCTCAGACCCTCAGTGGGAGCCAACTCAGCCCATCAATCTGTCACACCCCTAACACACTGGGAAGCAGCAGACAGAGGGAAACCAGTGGTCTCGGTTGCAGAAAGCTGTTTGGTCACCTCAGCAAATTCAACCTTAACAGAAGCCAAAAAAAGATTACACAGAAGGAGCAGATAAGCTTGTTTTTTCTGCATTCTAGCAAGCCTGTAACTCTCATGGGAAAGAACTATACGTAAGAAAATGAAACACAGAAGAACTCTATAAGGAAAATGACTTGCAAAAAACAAGTCTTAAGCATAATTAAGAGATCTTAGCAGCAGACTAACACCCTTAGTCAAAGTTTAGCTTAGGATAGTTATAAGACTCTCACCCCAAATGCAGTTAGAACTTAATGCAAAATGACAGCTAACTATACTAACATCTCTAAGGTTTAAGCACACCAACCCTGACAAGTCTTGCTGTGACAGTTTAAGTCACCACTGTCTCAAATGCCTCTCCCACCTCTCTGCTAGGTCAGGGTAAGCAAACGTGTCTGTGTCCCAGCTGCTCCAGTTCACAGTTGGACTGTGGCTTCCCAGGCAGCTGAGCTGATTTGTCACCACCAAACGCAGGTCCTGCCTGCCAGCTTCCTGACTGTACACGGACCTACCCTTACACCCCGAACTCCAGCACTTGTCAGACCTTTCCACAGATTCACTCAAATCAGTAACCCAGAACAAAAACTATCTTCTGGGGGAGGAGGGATGAAAGGAAGGAAGGAAAGTGAATTTTATTGATTCAGTCAGGAACCCAGTGAGTGCCAGCCCCACCACAATGCAATCAACAGGAACACTCCGAGGAGAACGCGACCTCCCACTTTGGCAGCAGCACGCTATTAGAAATCTGGTGTATCCACAGCTTCAGTTTAGACCCACTTAATTGTATTTTAAATAATGTAATTTAAAAAAACCCCACAATTCATACATTGCCTTTACTGATCCTGGTTTAGGAACTTTAAGCTCTGACAGTGATAGTAAATACAGTGTTTACCCCAAAGTGAAATTTCAAGAGCCATTTTTAAAAATCTTTACTGTGTTTTTTATACTTTTAAAAAACATCTTTGGGAAATGGGCACTATTCCCTATCCTCACCTTCCTCCAGCAACTCTATCAGTTGAGTCACCTTTTTATATTTTAGAATTTATTTTTTTTTAAACACAGTATTATTAACAGTCTGTACTCTCTCCTTTCATTCCCTTTCTTTCTCCAGCTCCCACACTGCTGTAATCCTTCAAATGCGAAATGGAAGCAGCTCCTTATATTCATTAAAGGGAGATTGCTAGAGTTATATATAAACTTACTTCTATGCAGCTGTGCTTCATCCACCGATTCTAGACTTATAAAACAATTCACAAATGATACCAGTGTGTAAGAAGAGAGTAGGTTATCAGCTCACAAGCAGGTTTCCATGCAAACAGTAATTTCCAAATTGGCATATAAAATTCATCTCTTCAGTAGATTAAAATGATGACACAAAACCTGTGAATACATACACTTTTTAACAAAACTCTTATTTGGCCGTATTTGGCACCAACCTCTTTTACAAAATTATAGGCTTTCCTAGATTTCAGATGTTTTCTTATTGCATCACCCAGGAATTATGTGGTTACACTAACATTAACTGGGTGCAGTTGCAAAATGAGCTGTCAGTATCCTAGAATTAATCAATCTCAAGCATATTGTTTCGTAATTAAGCTTATGAATGCATCATCCCACGAATATAAAAACAACAGCAATAAACACACATCCCAGAAAAGAGGGAGAATTAGAAGGTTCTTTTTCAACTTTCTAGGACTGCTAAATCATTTGGAGGCCATTCTTCATCATCAATCCTTTTCACTGTGGTTGTGCTAACAATCTCCAACTGGGGAGTATTTTCTATAAGTAAATTATTCTTAAACCTTTAAAGTCACCTAACTAGACCTGCGTTTTAATAAAAACATAAATTTTAAAAGATTCAAAAGCTTTGGATATTTTGTTGTTGTTGAATTGTTTCATAGGTAAATTATTTCTATGTTTCCAAAAGATTAATTTATACTTCAGCTACAGCCCCTACAATAATTAATTGAGCATTCCCACTTAGGAAAGACATAGAAATTCAGATTGCCATTTAACTAATACTTGACTATTGAAAGAGAAAGAAGAAAATAGGGTATAACAACAAGTTTATTTATGTTTAAATGATATAAGCTAGAAGTTCCTTTCAATTAGTGCTATTTTTAATTGTGAAATGCAAGTATTTAGAGACAAATTGCTAGAGAAATATAATCCCCATGATGCCTATCATCAAATACGATAATACTTTTGATAACTGTTGTGGTAAATGGGTCAATGATCCCCGAACAAGATAACCAAAGGGACACTCCAAAAATACACTTTTACTCCTCCTTATCACAGTACGTTTACAACAACCATATGAGAAGATTAGATTACATGTCTGGGATGTCAGCAGGCTAACACCTTATCATCCTGTCTTCTGGCATTATAATATTACAGCTCTCTTACATAGTTACACATGCTCCTATTGTGCCCAAATAGCTTTTATGGGGCATTTTTCATAAGAAAAACATCTGCAGAGCACAAATGCAAAGCAGTTATTATTGTCCATTTTTTTAAATGGAAATTGTGTGAATCATACTTAATTCAAGCAGGCTTGCTTTTCAGGTTTGTCAAGTTTAAACTCCACACAGATGCAAATTACTGGTAAAACTTCTCCCTGCATCTTAATGAGGTACACTATAAACTATGAAGCCAACTTGAAAACAAGAACGTTTGAGACAAATTTTCCTTGACCTCGGTATTCCAAGCTTTTAAGGAACTAGTATTTCAAATTAAAGTTTTACCCAACAGCACTCAACTTCTGCATGATCTTGAACCTGTGACTGCTACAACAGTAGTTTCCCAGAATAATGCCTGTGCTGGCACAAATTTTTGTGTAAGGATTTTACTGCATGATAAGCGTGCCTAAGCAGTGCTGAGAAGACTCCCAACTGCTGAGCTCTGAACCCAACCTCTTTTCAAAACATTGTCTCATCCTTTCAATTATATTCAGGCCAGAAGGAAAAGTAAATTGTCAAAACTGTTCTGAAGTACTAAACAACCAAATTTAAGAAGTCATTTCAGTTAGCAGCTACCGTCGTCTCAATCGTATCTTGACCGGTTTAAAAATGATTGCCAACACAGGACTGCCAAGTGTGTAGCACGTGGACATGCTCATCAATAGGAGATTTCCTTCCCGCAATTCCTGCCTACTGCTGCTTCAAACAGGGCAGGCTGAGCTCTCCAAGAGAAATGGGAAAAATCACAGGCAAATGCAATCATTAAGGTTCAGCAATGAGACAGAGAAGCTGAACTCCTAAATTAAAACATGCAAAATGCCTGTGTACCCAAGATAAATGAGCAAAGAAGTCCCATCCTAAAGAAAATCAGGGGATGACCTACACTAGAAGTTGCAACTTAGAACTCGGCACTTTAAGAGATGGCATCTTTTCTTCCAAGGCATTAATGCATTCTGGAAAATATGGACATGATAATGTGTCCACAGAGCAGACTTAGTATTCTACTAACAGCTAATACTCCTTCATTGCTTTAGTTTCCCAGTTTACTAAAAAATGAAGCTCATGCTATAAAACTGATTAGCCATCTTTGCAATAACTTTGGAACCCATAAATCAGTTCTAAATAAGTTTTAAAAGAAGAAAAAAGTTTTTAAAGACAATTAAGTTGCTATGAGTTTTATGAAAACTGGAGGATGGATAGACATTTCCAAAATACCAGCATCACTGAAAGAGACAAGTAGAACTCAGAAATTACATATGTAAAATGCAGTGTAAACAAATGAAGGAAATTCAGAATGCCAATTTTGAAGTGCTTAAATTATCTTATATGGTTATGGGAAAGTTTAAATACTGCCAAAACAGCATTCATGCATATAGAATACAATACCAGCATTTCATCTTAGCAGTATTTTCAATTTGTTATCTACATGCTATTCACCCAGGCATAAGAAATACAGAAACCAACTGTTTGCTTTACAGTCAGATTGTAAGCAGAGGGTCTCCACAATTTCTAATGACAATAATAAAATCATTAAATGCAACGTAACTGTTGAGTTACACACAATTCTACGACCCCTGCCTTAAGTGGATTTTTAAACAAAAAAACAGATGAGTTGCATACTCAATTTATTTATGACTATAAACCTCTTGGAACAGGTATGAAATTATGTTTACTAGCCTGAAGAAGGCCTAATAAAACATTCTGGCAATTTAAAGATAAGCACCAGAAAATTATTTCACTGTGTAACTTAATTTTTTTTATTTTTTTTTTTTATTCCCACAGTGGTTCACAGGTTGTTGTAGTAATTTTGTGTGCCAGGTTACCTCCTATATTAGCTATGATGGTGTCTAGCTCTTTAAATAGATGGTATCACTACAGGGACAGAGGAAGAACTGCTGGACTGTTTCTATGATGAGAAGGGTAGTAGGAGAAGTGAAATGTGAGCAGCAGGTTTGGAAGCCTGAGGTATTTTTTCACTTCTGTTTTGTATTTTTTCCATATACACAGGAAACTCCCTTGGGGGGGAGAAAGACCAACTTCCCTACAGCTAAATACAAGAATGCGTAAAACAGAAAAGCCATTCAATGTTTCCATACCTTAACAAAAAAAAAAAAATAAAAAACCCAACGAATCAGACAAAAACTTCAACACTGAAATAGCAAAATTTAATTTTTCCACCTCCAAAATTTATTCAGACAACAAAGTCTTTGCAGTAGTAGAAAATTCAAGAGATTAGGATGCCTCTCCACACACATATGAACACATCATCATCTACCTTCATATATAGAGAGTTCATTCTCTTCCCCAACCCCAGACTACTGTCCATCCATTCCCCTCCACTCCCTTCTGCTGCTGCAAAGCACGTGAGGCAATGATGAGGAAGATGGGCAGAGCTGACACAGTCCACCCAGCGGTGCAAGGCCTTCTGCTCCCACCGCCAATGGATGCAGGGGTTATCCTTATTCAGGTCTAGGCTCCAGCAATCCATTTGTCCACCTCCAACAGCAGGATTAATGGACGGCTGAAGAAGAGTAAGAACCAGACAAGCCTAAATGGTACTTCCCCTGAACATTCTCCTGTCTGTGACTATTTTCAGTTCAGGGGATTTCTGAGCTCAATGTTGATGCCATGAATAAACACAGCTTTCATTAAAAACTGGACCTCACATGGTCCAAGATACTGTAGATAGTAAAGGACACATACTACATGCTTTAGAAACCAGTGGGGCAGAGAAGAGACCAAGGGAGAGTTCTGCTATAGAACAAGGCTACACTAGATATGCAGGGAATCCCAAGGCAACTTGGCATCACCAGTACATTCAGCCTCGAAGGGCCACCCCACCCCAGAACTAAAATTCAGTTTTAACACATCAGCAAAGCCAGTTTCATACTGGAGTGACACTTGAAAAGCCTGCAAATCACACGGCTCAGAAGCTGCAGATGCCCACCGCTGACCTGTGCGCTGCGACAGAATGCCACAGCCATTGGAAGGTACGCACAGAAAGCCAGCCATCAACTGTGGTATGATAATACAAATGCTTACTAATAAAATTACCTACAAACAGTAAGGGAAAGCGTAATGAATCTCTACTAGATATGTATTTAGTTTTCCCACAGTTAATTTAAATAAATAAGAAAACAGAGGTTTTGGTGGTTTTTTTTTAAAAAAAAAAAAAAATAAGTTGGAGATCCAGATCAGTTTTTTGAGGGGGTTTGTGGGGTCATTTTGGGTCTGTTTTGTTTGGTTTACTTAAGGTTTGTTTCCCCCCCACTCCCCGCAAAGGAAAGGATTTTCCAGTTTTCCCCAGAGATTGGCAACTACAGAGCACAACGTCTTTTCGGAAATACATCTCCGTTAACTACACAAACAATGTCACAACAGGCACCCAACAGCTGCTCAACTATGCTACTTTTAATAGTTACAAGACCTGGTCAACCGTGCCAGCATACCTTGGGACAAACCTAAAGTATACTAACCATCAGGACACCGGTCTTCACAGTACACAAGGAATACAGAGAGGTCCCGAGACCTCCAGTTATCCTGACTGGTTTTCTAATGAAACCCACCACAGTGCATCCTTTCAGGTATACTAGAGCCCCTGTTAAACAGGCTCCCTGAACCTGCACGGCACCCAGCAGATAAAGCTTGCAAGCAGTATGAGTTATAGGTGAATACAGGCTACTTACAGGAATGACAGTGGGCCAAGACCTAGGGCACTTTGAACTCAGAGTCCTCAAGAAGATGTTTCTAACAGCTACCACTAATTGTAGACACTGTAGAAAACTGACAGAGTAAGGAATCAAGAGGATTGAGACAGAAAGGCAAAAGCAAGTGGACAATGCAATAAACGGCCTCAGGCAGAAGAAAATGTAATGGATTCCATTACAGATTATTTGGCAAAGGAGAAGCTGATAAATGACTCAACTCTTAGGAGAACAGCATGAAGTTACTTTTGGCTTCCAAGCCAGAAATTAAGAAAGCAGCTGAAAAAAGGAAGAGGCCACAGACAGAAGGAGCAATGAAGATCTGGTACAAAGCTTAAGTGTTTGCTTCCTGTTTCTCCAACTATGGTCCAGTGTTGCAAGACTGAATGTTCAGTTTCCTTTTACCAAAGGAGAAAGGTTGCCCATACTGAGCCTCGCTGGCTGGAACTATTATTCCATCCTGATATCCAAAGGACATGCCGATTTGACTTTTTAAATTATGCTGCAAAATGAAGGGGGGGAGGAGTGCGTTAGCCAAAGGGCTACATGAGCTGCTTAATCACTGAGTAAACTGAGGCTCACTGTTGAAAGAAAAAGTGTACACACCAGTGCTACACATCTACTTCAGGAATATCTTGCTGTTAACCTTTCAAATACAGATTTTTTTGTGTGTGTGTGTGATGCAACAGTAGTGGACAAGTTCATGACAAGTGTATCACAAAATCCACAAACTACTAAAGATTCATTCTCTGATGAGAACAACAAATATAGGAGAGAATTATTTCAATCAAATTGGTAGTTTTAACCTATATTAAAACACCCCAGTATGAATACGTTCTCTAAGGTTCTGAAAAGGTATTAAGAAAAGCAAATCTAATGTTTGTACTCAAACACCGAACCAAACAAAAAGAAAAGTTACAATTCTATGCAGAAAGCTACATACACTCTTTTAACCCATCTTACGTTAGGAGAAACTTTCTGTATAGTAAATATTAATTCAAGTTGTATTACAAAGCTGTATAACAAACAACCTGAAGTTTATCTGTATACACACACCCCTTTTTGGGCAATGCTTATTTACAGAATTTAGCTTCCAAAGCCTGGTCTCAGCTTTCCTTTGTTTGCTTTCATCACTTCAAAAACAATCCTTTCTCCCAGTTCTGTTGCTTTAAAAATGAACCATATTAGTAAGAACAAAGTGTCCTTTTTCTTCACAGCTTTCAATATACTCCCTGTAAAGCCACTAGCAACAGATTGCAGCCTCTGAATTCATTCAAAGTTCTATTTTATCCATCCCTCTTGGAGTAGCAAAAGGATAACCAAATAGTAATAGCTTCCCGTACACTTTTAAGATGATGAAGAGGACTGAAACATGGCAAAAGAGACAAGGGTAGTTAAAGCAAATAATGAAACTCCTCCAAAAGAAAGTGATCCTCCACTATGTCTTCCTAGCCCTCACAAAATACATTTCCTGCCTTCAAAATATTAACACTTGGGATCTTTCTTTGGCTTTCCCCATGTAACTTAATTTTCTTCATCTCTCTGTATCAGTGTTTTGTCTTCTGTTACACAAGATATCTGGGGTTCCTGAATTCTTTAGATTCTATTTTCTCTCCAATCCTCAGCAGTTCTTTAGCTGGGAGACAGCAGCACACCAGTGCTCATTAGACAACCCCTCTCACGATCAAAGACACCCATATGGCCAAAGTCCAAGTTACAAAAAGCAAGGAATCGGATTTGGACTTGACTTAAAACATACAGTTGTTAGAATATCACATCGGTTGAGTAGTAACAGTGACTTCCCCATTCTGCAGATAATGGTGGTGATTAAGCACACCACAAGCCTTACAGGGCTGGTAACAGCAAAAATTGGAGGGGAAAAAAGGAACATGACAGATCCAGAGTAAGGAGCAACACTGTTGGGAAGTAATCTGGAAGTACTGCTCTGGACGAAGGTAAGTGAACACAGACTGTCCAGGAACAAAGAGAACAGGGCTTATACAGAAAGTTCACAGAAAAAAAGGAGAGAGAAAGTATTCTGGTGTACTGCTCCTTAAAAAAAAAAAAAAAACAAACCCCAAAACAAACAAACAAAAAAAACAACAACAAAAAATCCCCATGTAGAAGCAAAGCTAACTGAGGGCTGGTCACAAAATTCAGGAGAGAACAAGACTGAAAGGAACTAATAAAAATTTTAAAACCCAACATTAATTCAATATGCCATATATAAAACAAGAGGAGGCAGAATTGACCGGATATAAATTGGAATCAGAGGAAAGGAATGTCAAGCAGTGGCTATACACATTTTTCAACTAATGTCAAAACAAAAAGGAGAAAAATATTAGTTAGGAAAGCAATTTGGACACTGGTAGAATAGTATCTTCAATCTTAAAAAAAAAGTAATATCATTACTGAAGGAAATTGCCTAAAATCAGGACATTAAGTAGAATACTGAATACAACAGAGAAAGTATCAAAACTGCCACCAATAAAATCTATGTTAAGAAAGCACCTTAAAACAACAATATCCACAATTTGAATCCTATGCACCAGATGCACAGAGGAAAACTTCCAGTAAGTAAAGCCTCTTATCTCTACAGATGTAATACTCATCACTGCTTAGTAACTTCTGGCAAACATAGGTCTGTAGCTTTTTGGGTTTCTTAAGAACTGTTCTAACAGAAAAAGATAAAATTTCAAATTTGAACTGATGCAACACGACTTTCATGACTATGCAAACTGACAAGTCTAACCAGTCTACTGCTAACTTTAAGTGCCATACAGCAGTAAGGTGAAACAGTTAAGAGACAGATCACGTTTTCCAAACGCTTACTAAGTATCAAACAATATAAAAAGAAAAATAAAATTAAAGTTTTGTCCAGAAAAAACATCTGGATGAAACACTGGAAAAACCCCAGATATGTCCAGAGAGTTCTTGCTTATATATTTTATTTCCATATGGAAATTCAGCCTAGATTCAGGGAACACTCAGACAAGGACTGGCTTCAAACTCTGCCTTGACAGGCACCTTCAGCATATCTTCTGAGGTCACCTTTTATTTACTGCAGTCTCAAAAGCTACACGTAGATGCAGCAGCTAGTCAAAAAGAAGAACAATTATCCTACAGCTCAAGGGATCTAATAAAAAGAGTTGTCCTAATACTTTGTAATAGCCTTTAATACTTGCAAATGACTCTAAGTGCCTGGTCCCCTTTTCCTTTGCTACCATTTGAAGCATGATTTATCATTTCAACAAGCTAATTGTGAGTAAAACTTCTCAAAAAGACCTTTTTCAAACATTGTGTCAAAATGACTCCTTTGTTTTGCCTGTTAAGTATTGTGAAATACAGGTATTCTGCCCATTGCAAATAAAAATGCAAAAAGTTCTGACGTTTGTTTTAGCGTAGTTCTAACGTTTGTTTTAACACAGTTCTTAGTATTTTGAGAGTGATGCTATCTAAATGTAAGCACTGCAAACACAAATATATTTACTGTATTATCAAAACTGAACATGAACCTGCCCAATGTCTGTATTATTAGTTAAAACAGATATTAGAATAGTTTTTTCTGCCTTAACTTTCCTGTTTCAGGGGACTTTTATGGCAAAAAATTACTTTAGATCTAGAGAACTCCCTATTTTCCATCTCTACATAATATATTCTTCTATCACTTTTGCAGACAAACTACTACGGACATTCACCTCCATAATCAGCAGCAAAACAGCTAATAATGGAAGCCACTCCTGTACATTTAGTACTTAAACAAAGATTTCTCAAACTTTTACATCATTATTAGGATTTGAAGTTAGTATCATCTGTGCTGACTAAGTTTGCCACAATGCACCAAGCATGCTAGAAGCCTCTTCCAAAGAGGAAGCCTGAGCCCAAATACTTATTTTGATTATCCGCTCTGCATAGCTTATTAATGAGAGATTTGTGATGCACATGTAAACAAAACAAACCGAAAACAACACCAACCAGGCAATACTAAAACAAAAAAAAAATTGGAATGCAAAAGGAAGAGGAAAAAACCCAAACCAAAACCAACACCCCAGGACTCAGTGCTGGCAAAGAAGTGCTGAACAGCAGAAGAAAAAAGTTTGGCCAGAAAAATACTTGGACAGAAAAGACATGTCCAAAATAGTTTTGCTATATCCCCCTCACTTCTGGAAGATATTACATTATTAAAGATTTTACTCATCATCACTGTATATGTACTACAAAACTAAGAGAGCATGAAAAGAAACACACATGCAGAATAACACCAGTTTTTCAATAAACCTTTTTCTTTTCTGAATTCTTACACTCACTACCAAAGCCAGAATTGGATGGCTGATTTGGAGAGTGGTAAAATGTTTTGAATTTTAAAAATAAATACCCAATCTGAATTTCTTCAGTAATATAAAGACACGGCTACAGCACACTGCAGCGCCATTCATTTTCCCACATGACACATTTATCCAGTGGTCTTGCCCTATCCATTGCTTTTATGTCTCAATTATGTAAGAGAAACATCTCTCCAGTGTCTATTCTAATATCCCTCACTATTACCGAAACACATTAATTATGAATACAGTCACTCTTAATCTTCCTTACCATACCTTTCTGTTACATGGATTAAGAACATTAAAAAGTCTGCTACTTCTTGCCCATCTTTGACTTTTAACCCAGTCACAGCAGGGAGAGAAGACATTATGCCACCTGTCAAAACCCAGCAAACTCTGGGCAGCCCATAATCACAAAGAGCAATGAGAACCGAATCGGGAGACAGTAATTCTATTTCCACCTCTCCACAGACTCTGCATTTGACCTTGGCAAGTCACTGTTTTTTTGTGCTTGTTTTTTCATGTTCAGGCCATGAAGGGCTTTTACGCAGATGGCTAGAACAACAACAACAACAAAATAACTGAGTAAGTTTAATTATTATTTATTCTATTATGCCAGGCCTTAGAACTCTTCCGCAATGGCATAAATTCAGAGGGAGCACAAGCACTTCTGATTCTCTAGACCTTCATTTTGAAGTTCCCTTTACGTAAGAGCACTGGTGAAAGCAGCAGCCCATTATCAGAGACCCCCCCGCCCACCGTATCAAAAACTGATAAAAGCTTAGTTTCACAAATTCTTCTGCTAAGCAAACAAGTTTAAGTTTACTTTCTACACTGGCAGTTCCTAATCCACAGCTTGCGAAAGAAACACAGTCTGCAAGATCCTCTGCCACTGCTCCCAGACAAAATTAAATTATAGAGTTAAAATAAGAGCTGCCAGGAAAAGAAAAGTAGGATATTGCCTAGAGAGTATTTTTTACTCTGTGCCATTCTATGGTCCAGCAAAAATTAGGGACCAGTATTTTACACAATTCAATTCCTTCTCTCAGGCTTAGAAAATTCTGAATTTCATGGCTGCCTGATCAAATTTCATGCTGATACCAAGTTTCCTGGTAATCTCCCAAAGCACCACACACTGGAAATATGCCACAACTATAGTTTTGAAAAAATACCAAAGTGCAGATGAAGTGTTCTACAGACCAAGCAATGTTATCAAGAATACCAGTACAAAGACTTTTTTCTGGCACATACAGAAAGATTTCTACATTTGTCCGTACGAATAAAGGGAAAATTATAAATGTTCATTCCTCTACTCAAATAACTATAAATCATTAGATTAACAACCAAAAGACTGAGTGGAACCCATTGCAATATATACCCTTGAATCTCACCTATCAGAAGCAGAAAAATTAAATGAAGCAATAGGTGTAATCTCACGCAGAGCAGTCAAAAATGACCACTTTCCAATACAGCTTGTTGCCTACTACAACAGGTGTTCTGGATTTTGAATATACTGATTAAATGGCACCTCATACAAGTCAGTCATGCAATTACAATAAAAAGGAGGTAATTCTTGCTCCTGAATAAGAAACAAATGAGGAAAAGTTATACCTTAACACAACCACCTTAATGTCTTCATGTTTTCCAAGTGAAGCAGTGAAAACAACTTTATTTAAATAGTTACAGAAAGATATATTCAACAAGAATGTTTTCAAGACTTACCTACATAAAAACACATGTTGAAAAACGAGCCTCATGAAATTGCTGAAGAAACATGCTTTTGACTGAAACATGCAGATTGCTTTAGAAATAATAAATCATGCCCCATCAGCATGTCATTCATTGAAAATCTGATTAATCAAAATAATAAAACATTATAATGATTATATCTTGTGGTAAAATATTATAGATCAGTCAAGCTTTTCAAAAATTACAAAAAATACTAAATGGAACAAAAAAATAGTGTTTATCCTTGTAAAGCCATGTAAAACCTTGTAAATAGCCTCTGTCTATTGTAAGGATGTGAAATTGCAACCTTAATCAAGAAATGTCTCACACCATACACACTGAAACCCCTACCTTCTTTCCTTTCTTAGTAAAAAAGTTTACCACTGCAAATACGTAGCTTACGCATTTACAAGCAAAAGAGCATGAAGATACATGGCCATATATCACTATTTGGCTAACTAAACTCCAGTTGAAGAATATGAAGTATTTTTCAGTAAATGAAATTATTTTAAATAGTATACATCAGCGCTGAAAAGTGGCCTACAATGTCACATAGAAACGCGCTATGAAAGAGAGTTTCTTTAGGTTGCAAAGGGTACTTAACATTTTTTTTAAAAAAGGTAGCAACCACAAAATACGCACGCACACGAATTATGAGTAAAGAGCACCACAACATAAGTAAAACCCCAGGAAATGAGATAATGTCAAACTCTAAGTTTAGCACTTACTTTTCCAAGATTCAGTAAGAATATAATGATATGGAAATTACTACTTTCTATCAATAATTTTCTCTTCAAAGAAATTTATTGGCTGTTTCCTTTTCTGAGTTTTTACATTGGAAAGAGGTAACCATAATTCCCTATTACTTCCTTGCCTCATATAATCTTAATTATTAGTGTGAATATGTTCAAGACAAGTATGAAAAGTGTACAATATTAGAACATTATAAGCGTTTCCACATAAAAATTGAGAATTTTTTAAAAATGAGAACTCAGTAAGATCAAGAATATAATTTTACACATATAATTACAAACTTGCCTTAAAATACTAGACTAAAAAGGCATATCCAATTTTGTCAACAGAATTAAGATTTCACCTGACAGTCAGCTAGTGACATTTACCTTTTTCCTTTCTTGACCTAAATACACAGGGATAAAAAAAGAGCAACTCTTTAAAAGCAGGCAAACACTACAATTGCTCAATTTTTTAAAAATGCTGCAATAACATGATTTTTTTTAAAAATCCCCTTAATAGTACATCTTTGCTATGAAACGCTTTTGGGAGGCAGTGATTCAGCACATTACAGTGCCATATAGGTCATTTAATAATGTGCTTGCAACTAACATCCAAAGAATTTAGGGTGGCAAGTATTACGAACATAAAAAAGATGTCCTAAACTTTAAAATTCTGCTGACATGATTTCTGCTCTCTAAATGTAAAACTAATATTTTTGCATAAACTACATTCTTCATTCCCAATAGAGATTCAAATGTATTCCATAAGAGAGAATAGTTGTTTGTATTAAACATGTATTTTACAAATCTGATTACAATTTCTCTCTTCAATTTTATCAAAAAAAAACCCCAAAACCATAGCGTAGAAAAGGTATGTATTGCACCTTAACTGTACTCTTGACCAAAAATGAGTTGCTAACTATAACAAAGTTTCAAAAGATTTTTTCTAAATCTTTGCCCATGAAGGCGCCACACATCCTTTAGGAAGGCTTTATAAGAAGCTACAGGCTACTTTAGCTTCTTTCCACTTTATTTTTAAATACAGAAATACCTTCTTTTCAAAATAATGAAAACCAACCTATAATTAACTATTACTGCAAAGCAGAAATTAGCAAGTCAGAGGAAAGAAACTCTCATTCACAAACCCATGATCGCTTATGCAATTCACAGTATGGAATAGCATACTTAAGAGAGAGTTATCTCTGCAAAGAGATATTGGCAAAGGATATTGCCTTTTAACTATCAGTAAAAAATGCACGCATATTACGCCTCATAAAGCAGTTTACAGATTATTTCTGGAGAAATCAAGCTATAAAAAGATGATTTTTGAAGTTTCTTTGTGCTCTGTATCAACAGAAATGACCCAGTCAGAAATGACATAGAGCTACTTAATACAACAAATAAACAATGAAAGCAAATAAAATCCAAATCAAGAGCTTAACTTCATCAAATTGCTCCTACTGAAACTACGAAAGCTTAAAAGAATACGTGTAAGCATCTCAGAAGACTCCTTCAAGAATATAGTGCTCACAATTTCCCAATAGCCAGACTTAAGACACTGACATGCTCCTTGATAATGATTTAAATGTTAGTCACACAAAACCATCTGCTCATTTGATTGTAAACGAGTTTTTCCCAACCTTTTACACTCATCATGTGCATACACACAATACAATAGCTGTAGTTATGCTATTACTCAAATCTTAATAAGCAGTATGTTTAAACCTCCAGTGACAGTAAAAACTGTAGCCTGAAGATCCCATCCTTGAATCCTACTCCTATAATCTATGTAACCTGTTTCCACTCTTTCAGCCTCACTGAAACCATTCTCACTAACATCTTTTGCAGCCTTAACCCTATGATGAGGCTCAGAATCAATATGTAATTCCTATCTTCCTAGACCTGTCAATCACCCAGGACTACCAGCAATGCTTCTTTTCTGGAAATACTCTCCCTCGGTTCCTTGGCATTCTTGCTCTCATGATTCATCCCTTAGCGTTCTAATTGTTCTTTCAGCATATCGTCCTGAAGGAGCCTCCTCATTCACCTGTACTATTTTATGAATCACTTAATAGGTTTCTGTCTTGCACCCCTTTCCACTCTCCCTCACTTTATCCAGGGCCAGGATTCAAATTCAACTATTAACTCCCTGCCATTAATCAGAAACATACGCTCTACTTCTTATCTCCTGTGTTTGCCCAAGCTAACACCTCAGCTTGCATCTCTCTCTCTCTGTACAGACGCCTCGCTATCGGCTCAGTCTCAGCATAGACAAAACACAGGTTCTGCCCTCTGCCATTGCTTCAGTCTCCTTTCCACCACTGTAAGTCATTGACTTTCAGGACTCTTGACAAAGCATCAGCCCTCAAACTATGGCTCTCTTATAGGTCCTAGAAATAACCTGGTTTTGAGATCCTGGCAATGCCCACAACATCACCAAGACATGCCTTTAGTGGCTTAAATTTTATCCTGTGACCACAGCAGTTCACATCTGAACTAGTGAAGCATCCTTCTCCGTCTTTCAAAATCCAGAGCTGACCCTGTTCTATTTATTCTGAAGATTCCTCTCTAGACAGCTTTTTTAGCCTAAGGTCAGATTACACAAGTCTTCCCCCCTCTCTTGAGCAGCATCCACTTCATGCTCTACTTCAAGACCCTTACTGGTCAATGTCCCCATCCTAAAATGACTAACCAGGATGTAGATGAAGTTAACATTTTCATCTCTGAATTTCTTTTCTGTTGCCCTTGGGAGAGCTGCACAAAGCACTACCTTCTTCTTTCAAAAACCTCCTACAAGTTTTTCCATAGTTCTCATTAAAAACAAACAAACCCACAAACAAACAAAACGACCAGATGGCTGGCACACTTAAGACCACTATGCTAAAATTCACTGCATTGATAACAAACATTCTCCTGTATCATCACAGATCTGATGTGTCTTCCCTTGCCCTTAAATCGTTAAGTATTCTGGGTCAGGAAACACCTCTTAACCACAGAACTTTAGGATGACTAATTCAGACACATAACTTAAATAATGTGATATTTAGAAAAGTGTAACTAAAACAATTCTCTACTTTACAGTGCCTATGGAAAACACCATACCAGTGATAAGCCCACTCAGTTAGTTTTGTCTTTTTCAAGGCTTCTCAACTCTTGTGAAAAATAATCCAAACACTATCTTGTATTCTGCTGTTTCAGAGGGGTTTACTGCTAATCAAGTACTCTAAACCTGTATCTAGCATTTATCATTTTTATCTACCCTTTCTACATTTTTTTCACTTGTTTGCTGGTATAGGAATTTTTGCAAGGGCTTTTTGCAATGGCTTCTTGCATTATTTTCTAGTATTTAAAAGATCAGGTCACCCCAGACTACAACATTCCATATTTTATGCCATTTTAAGATGACACAAAATTAAGTTCTTAGGATTAGAAGTTCTGTCATATGGTTGTATTAGGCCTAGCACGGCAAATTTCAAACTAATTGAGGCCTACAGGTATTTTTGTAGTATCAGTAACTATTTATAACAAAGTATTTTGTACTCGAAACGCACTTCTCTAATTAAATAACATTTCCATTGATTTTGTCATCTTAAAATTATGAGTTTCATTAAATCATTCACAAGCAAAACCAAAAATACCCCACAAACCCCCAAAATACTACCCTATTATCCCAGCCATAAATTAGCCACTTAATTTTAAATAGTTCAAATAGTTAATAATTCATTTTCAGTCACTTGGTTCATGTTTCTGTGTACTTTCTCATTATATCTAGTTCTGCCACTGTGCAATTTAGGTTCAGTCATACTGTACATAAAAGCAGTTTTGGTCAAAATGTTCCTTGTGATGCAAGTAGCGGGAGTGTGCCAGATGCTGCAAGTAAAAACCTGGTAATGTACTCTGACTGCCCCCCAGAAGTACTGCAGTAAATTCCTACTATTCCATTCCAACAGAGCAAAAACCTATGCACCATAATTTAGGCTTTCACAGGAAAAAAAAACCACGGTGTTTTTACATTCAGCTTACGCTAACTGCAGAAAAGCCATATGCTTTATCTCAAAGTTTGAGAACCTACAAGAACTGCAAGCTGCCCATGAAAATACAATGTGGTATTTGGGTATTACATTCTTCAGTTACAGCTTTTTAATTGCAAGCACTTTTTTCCAGTGCAAGTCAGCTTTTACAGAACTGTCTAGAAAGAAAACTGTCTTTACTG